>JARQZK010001449.1:1027500-1047500 GCA_030704885.1 Cynegetis impunctata | reverse complement strand
ATTTTTGAAGATTAGCGGGATTCTGCGATCTTTAACGTTAGCAAATTGATCTATAATATCCTCATAAAATTGTTTGTCTTTCGCCAAAAGTTTTACCAATTCCTTTTCAATAGACAACAAACTAATATTTTTCAAACGATCCTGGCTCATTGAATTTCGTAAATAAGTTTTAATTCTCTTAAGAGTGGAAAACGAGCGCTCTACGGAAGAAAAAGTGTATTGTTGACATAAATTTTCCAAAAGGTTATCTGGAAAATTAGCCGAAAATCCGGTTAACAAATTTTCATTGAGTAAGTCGAAGAAATGCAGTTCTTTCAAATCAGAGAACCTTATTTCTATTTGACCCCTAATAGTATCCAAAATTTCATAAAATATTTGCTTATAGTGAAGCTCCATATATAATATATATAATAGTTTTTTAAAATAAACTTCTGCACGAAATTCTGAAATTTTTTCCAAAAGAAACTTCAGCCGATTTCGTGAGTAAATTACATCTGAAAACTTGTGCTGTAAGATTTGAAAAACTATTTCTGTTTGTTCAAAAATTAATTCAAAGATGTTTAATAAATATATAAATTCCTTATCTTGTAAGTAAGATATTAATCCGCGTGCTGTATTTAAAGTTACTTTATCGGTGAAAAATTCCTCACTTTCAACTAGGTATAGAATTAAATCCTCAAATCCTAAGCGGCCCCAAACAGATACATTTTCACTAGTAAAAAGTAAACACTAACAACAAAATAATTTATTTTTTACCGTGATCCGGTTAGGCAAGGATGTCTCTCATAATTCCTTGTATTAAAACCGCGGTTTTGTTGTCTGTTACGCTGCACCAAATTGTTTAATTCAGGGGTAGGTCGCAATGTTTTTATCAAAACTTTATCCTCATAACTTAGTGCATTAAAGTTATGGGATAACAAATATTTCACTAAGTCACCATTGAAATTTTTGAAATTAACTTCAGTAACCAAACTCATTTTAAAACAATACGCGAGCAATATAAGTAAACACGCTGCTGTTTATGGCCATTAGTAACTACGTAATGCGATCCAACGAATTCACTCGATGTGACGCGAAATTCTATAGTTGTGATTGGTCGACATTGTATGAGACTGGGTTCCTATCCGTGTTGCCATTTACATGTGTTTGCTTTTCTGTGGCAGGCATAATGAACGTTGAGAATATACCTTTCTAAGCCTCCGCAGCGTTGCCACAAATCTTGAAATGAATGAAATGCAGTAAATGTAAATACCTTCTATCTTAATTAATAAATTATATTATATAATGTAGGTTGAAAGCAAGGTAGGTGCATAAAATAATATGATTTTGATTAATATGAATATGCTGAATGCTGACTATTCAATATAATATATTAGTGATACACGGAATATTATTGAGGAGGCTTAGCCTCCTTAGCCTCCTTTGACTAGCCGCCCCTGATATATATATATATATATATATATATATATATATATATTTATTCGAATAGTTGTTGCCTGTGATCTATTTTTAAACTCTTGATAATTATTAGCTATAACAGGCTGGTTGTATCTTGAAACACTCGATTTTAATAAAAAATTTGATGTTACACTATGATATTGCGTATTGAAATTTCTTTGACATTTATTGATTTAAAAAATTGAAAAAAACAGGGCTGCTTAGTATATGCTATTCAGTTGCAATATTAACATTTCAAAATTGTTATCACGCAGATGGTAAGGGAACCAAAGAAACCCTCACCTACGCAATGTTTGAAATAATAATAAAAGGGTACTAGATTTATTTCTAACAACAAAGAAATGAGTCATGGGAAAACATTAAGAGAAGTGGAGTAGAATTATCGGTATATGACGCTTTAATATGGAAGCAGCGTTGACACGTGTTTCGGACTCTTTGGTCCTCATCAGACGGCGTAGCCAAGTATTGGATTGAAAATTTGAAAGATGAAAAAAGTACAACAGAACAAAATCCTTAGATACGGAAGATAATCACACACAATTGTGGTTTATTGTCTGAACTCTCCGGTATGGGGAAGGATTTGGTCAAACTTTGCCAGCGGAGGCGATTAATGCTATCGCGAGATCTAAGAACGAGTAAATAAACAATAACAATGAAAATTTAGTTGCTGGGAAATATTAAAATAGGTAGAGAAAAATATCGGAATAGGTTCGTTTATATGAAAGTAGCCGTTTTCAATGAATTTTTATTTATTTAGAATTTCAAATCTTTTAAAAAGGGGTACTTACAGTTTATAACAAAGTTTAAAACCCTCAGGTTTTAAGTTTAGGAATCATTGCCATATTTTTCAGCTTGCGCAATATTTTAATTATTTATTCGAATAGTTGTTGCCTGTGATCTGATTTTTGAACTCTTGATAATTATTAGCATAACAGGCTGGTTGAATCTTGAAAAACTCGATTTAAATAAAAATTTGACGTTCACACTATGATATTCGTAATTGAAATTTCTTTGACATTTTTTGATTTAAAAATTGAAAAAAAACAGGGCTGCTTAGTATATGCTATTCAGTTCAATATTAACATTCAAAATTGTTATCACCAGATGGGTAAGGGAAACCAAAGAAACCCTCACCCCTACGCAATGTGTTTGAAAATCAATAATAAAAGGGTAGCTATTTATCTAACAACAAAGAAATGAGTCATGGGAAACATTAAGAAGTGGAGTAGCGTCTATACCGATAATTCTACTGCCACTTCTTTAATGTTTTCCCATGACTCATTTCTTTGTTTGTTAGATCCAAATTAGTACGGCTTTTATTATTATTTTCAAACATGTGCGTAGGTGAGTGGTTCTTTGGTTTCGCCTTTACCATGCTGGTAATGAATCACATTTGAATGTTAATATTGAACTGATAGCATATACTAAGCAGCCCTGTTTTTTTTTCAATTTTTTTAAATCAATTCAAATGTCAAAGAAATGTTCAATTACGAAATATCATAGTGGAACGTCAAATTTTTTATTAAAATCGAGTTTTTTCAAGATTCAAACGCAGGCCTGTTATTGCTAATAATTATCAAGAGTTTAAAAATAGATCACAGGCAACAACTATTCGAATAAATATATTAAATATTGCAAGCTGAAAATATGGCAATGATCCTAAACTTAAGCTGAGGGTTTTAACTTTGTCTATACACTGTAAGTACCGCTTTTTTAAAAGATTTGAAATTCTAAATAGAATTTTAAAAAAATTTCATTGAAAAGGGCTACTTTCATATAAACGAACTATTCCGATAATTTTTGCTCTACCTATTTAATATTTTTCCAGCAACTATCTATCATTGTTATTGTTTATTTACTCGTTCTTAGATCTCGCGGATAGCATTAATCGCTCCGTGGCAAAGTTGGACACCAAATCTCCATACCGGAGAGTTCAGATCAATAAACCACAATTGTGTGATTTATTCTTCGTATCTAAGGATTTTGTTTGTTGTATTTTTTTCATCTTCAAATTTTCAATCCAATACTTGGCTACGCCGTTCTGATGAGGACGCAAGGAGTCGCGAAACACGTGTCAACGGCTGCTGTGGTCATATAAGGGCGTCCTATACCGATAATTCTACTCCACTTCTTTATGTTTTCCCATGACTCATTTCTTTGTTGTTAGATAAATAGTACCGGCTTTTATTATTTATTTTCAAACATTGCGTAGGTGAGGGTTTTTTTTGGTTTCCCTTACCATCTGGTGATAACAATTTTGAATGTTAATATTGAACTGAATAGCATATACTAAAGCAGCCTGTTTTTTTTTTCAATTTTTTAAATCATAAATGTCAAGAAATTTCAATTTACGAATATCATAGTGGAACGTCAAATTTTTTATTAAATCGAGTTTTTTCAAGATTCAACCAGCCTGTTATTGCTAATAATTATCAAGAGTTTATATATATATATATATATATATATATATATATATATATATATATATATATATATATATATATATATATATATATATATATATTACAACAGTCACTTAACCGTCAATTTGTGTTCTGATTTTAGAGCGTGGTTTATTTATTTATTTGAATAAATACTTATATTTGTGCACACTAAACAAACTTATTGAGTGATTGAAGTTAATAAAATATTGAAAGATATAGAAAACACTGACGCACACAACTTTTTTTCTGTTTTTTTATTATTTCTGCTTCATATATTATCCGTTATACCTAGTTGATGAACCTCCCCTTTAACCAAATAGTTTTGAAGTAGTGAAGAAATACAATTTATTAACATTTTCAAATCTAAAACTTAAACTTTTCCACATGGAATAGTCTGATTGCAGCAGACGAAAATGTTGACACAGAAATAAAATTTACTACTTCTTGCTATTTGTTCTTCAACTGTTGTGGCCAACCCACAACTTCTTGCACACTAGAACCAGGTTAAGAACTTTGTTTTCAGTCCTGAATTAATGAAATTAGTTTCATGAAACTTAGTACTGGATTACTCAACATATTTACATAGTTTTTGTCTTGAGAATTTGCCAACAACTTTTTTATTGTTGGATGACCTTTTTTGAAGTTGTGTAGATATAATAATGTTGCCATAGAAATAAAATTTGCATTTCGTTACATTCAGTGAGTGTGTTGGAATAATAATAATATAACATTTATCGAAACAAAACATACTGTAATAGAACAACTACACAATTAATTGTGGAGGATTTAATTTAAATCACGTGTAGAGCTGGCACATAATAATTATTAATTAGAACCGGTTTATTCGATCGAATTTGAGCGAATTGTTCTATTTCTGACGCAAACCAAAATATATATTCAATAGCGGTTAATTTGTAATAAAGTGATGAATATCTGTGAGTTATTGATCATATCCGTATACGTTGATGTAGAATATTAATATATTAGTTGTGAAATTTGATGGCAAATAAATTTTCTCGATAGTGAGATATAATAACAATAATTTGTTTGTACGCTTGTTACGTTTACGCGCACTTTCATGAAGTTTTCCAGAGTTGGCTCAGTAAGAGCAGGTTTTTCAACTCCAAGCATCTTGTAACCAACCTCCCTTTTAACAGATATTTATGCCCAAGCTAGCAGGGAGATTGGTTAAACATATAAGGGTTCTGATTTGTTCACAGTAATAATAACAAGGTAAAATGAAAGGTATTTACTGTTCTCTCAATACATTTATGAGACTTATCTTTATGTTTTTATATATATTGTCGACGTTTTCCTTGGGTGGATTGTTGACTTCTGACCTATCTTTGCCCCAAGTTCTTGGTAGCTCCAGCTGTGGGTTGCCAAGGTGGATGTTAGTCCCAGACAAGGTGGTTTCTTTTGTAAACTCCAAATATGGTGAATTTCAATCTTCAAACAGCTTGTCTTTTAGCTCTAACCAAGGTGACCTTCAAACCCAGACCAAGTGGCTAAAATAATTCGGGGCAAATCAACATACAATCTCAAACGTAATATTTTCCAAGAATATCTGTAGGGTATCGATGGCCAATTCAAACTAACATTTAGATTTATCTCGAGCAAAGATGTTAAGAAAGACAGTATATGTTCCAACATTAAACTGAACATAAGATATGACCACGTGAAATTTGCTATCGTTAACATACAAAAACCTTGTGTTAAATTGAGGGAATGAAATAAGCTAATAAAGTAAAAATGTTTTAAATTAAGAGATGTAAGATGATTATTTCAATATTGAAAGATAAATAATTTAATATAGATAATTGAAAACAAATATGAAATGGCGGAAAAAAATGAAATAAGGAATCAATTCAGATTTTCAAGATAATGCAGATATACGAAATAATTTCTTCTCATAACTTACCGCCTATCAGACGCCACAGATACTTAATAAATTTTAATAAACCTTAATACAATATTCGTTTACCAGGTATGAATATAATTTCAATATCTAACGGTGTTACTTGTTTAACAGTTATTTGGCTAAAGAGACCGATATTCTGTGTTTCACGTAGAAATCCAACTCTATCCCCATACTCTCTTGTACGCAGGTCATTCCTTCAAGCGTTTTATAGCGAGGAATCACGGTATTTGAATGCATCGTTCGGTATAGCGCTAAAGTTCACATTTCAGTTGTTCATAATTGATTTCCACATCTTTTGCTATTCCGCTCATGCATCTCCCTGATACACATATCCTCAAAATGTTGACTGAAGGTGTACATATGATAGTTACCTCAAAAATAAACCCAGATACCGACTTTTATCCTATTTGGTCTAATAGGAGTCTCTGAAGATGCCAAAATCATAAACATGAATAAATAAATAAATATATATTATATATTATATATATATATATATATATATATATATATATATATATATATATGTATATATACAGGGTGGACCACCAGGAACTGCATCGATCGATATCTCATACTGATTTTAGGAAAAATGTCAAATTTTGAAAACTAGGTGTGTTGGGACCTACCCAGCTAAAATATTTTCATCTGTTGTGCATTTTCGGTTATACCGGAAATACACCATAAGTCGCTTATTTTAAATAGGACACCCTATATATTATTATTTTTTTGAATTCTACCCAAGATTGAAGGCAGATTTTATCTACCAGGTCGTATACCTAAGTGTGAGCGTTTTTGACATATTTAAATCTTTATTTCAAATATGACGTTTGCAAGCTCTACCATAATTATCAATAGTTCCTATAAGAAAGCCCTTATTATTCACTTAAGGTTGGTTTCCTTGTTGAAAAGGACTTGCTTCAATAGATTTTGTATAATATTTGGATAACTAATCATACAGCGTATTCAAAAAATAAGATCTAAAATGAGATTGAGAAAACTGACTACATTTTTCTTGTTTTGTAATATTATGCATCAAAAATTTAGGTAATTTTGTATGAGGTTATCTATAGCTAAAATTTTTAGTTATTGCCAATTTAATATTTTTATATGAATTTTACATTCAATCTTTTAACAATTAGATCTAGGATAGCCACGATCGTATTTGATATTTAAAATCATCGTAATGGCACCCCGGTTATATAATACAAACGAAGATTATTTAAACTTATTTATTATTCATGGACAATGTGATAAAGTTATTTCAAGAAAATGTGATCTTTTTCTGACACGATATCCTCAAAAACAGAAACAATCACCAAATACTATAAGACGAATTAAAGAAAACTTGAAGAACTTTGGACCCGAAATATAAAAATATAGGACATGGTACATAAAATCTGCCTACAATCTTTGGTAGAATTCAAACATTTAATAATATATAGGGTGTCCCATTCACAATAAGCCACTTAGGGTCTATTTCCGGTATAACCGGAAATGCCCAAGAAATGAAAATATTTCAGCTGAATAAGCCCCAAGACATCTAGCCAGTTTCCAAAATTTCCAATTTTTCCTACATTCAGTTTCTCAGATATCGATCGATGCAGTTCCTGGTGGTCTACACTGTATATATATATATATATATATATATATATATATATATATATATATATATATATATATATATATATATATATATATATATATATATACATATATATATAAATATATATATATATATATATATATATATATATATATATATATATATATATATATATTATATATATATTATATATATATATATATATATTTATATATATATATATATTATATATATATATATATATATTATATATATATATATATATATATATATATATATATATATATATATACATATATATATAAATAAATATATATATATATATATATATATATGAATATATATATATGTATATATATAACTACAGAGAGGAAATTTATCGCGGGGAAATAGTATATAAAACAAGCAAAATTATCGGTCTAGCCCGCATATGTCGAAGCAGCCGTTGACACGTGTTTCGGACTCTTTGGTCCTCATCAGAACGGCGTAGCCAAGCATGCGATGGAAAACCTGGAAGTGAAACAGCAACAACAAGCAGAATCCCCTGCTTCGGAAGACAATCACACATTTGCGGTACATTGTTCGAACTCGCGGATGGCATTAATCGCCTCCGTGGTCAGAGTTTGACCAAATCTCCCAAACCTGAGAGTTCGAACAATGAACCACAAATGTGTGATTGTCTTCCGAAACAGGGGATTCTGCTTGTTGTTGCTGTTTCACTTCCAGGTTTTCCATCGCATACTTGGCTACGCCGTTCTGATGAGGACCAAAGAGTCCGAAACACGTTTCAACGGCTGCTTCGACATATGCGGGCTAGACCGATAATTTTGCTTGTTTTATATATATATATATATATATATATATATATATATATATATATATATATATATATATATATATATATATATATATATATATATATATATATATATATATTTATTCGAATTGTTGTTGCCTGTGACCTATTTTTAATCTCTTGATAATTATTAGCAATAACAGAATAATAATAGACAAAGCAGTCTTTGTCTATTCAAATTTTTTCAAATCAATAAATGTCAAGGAGATTTCAATTTTTTCAAAAGTTTTGAAAAACTACAAATGTCGTAGTGAAACGTCAACTTTTTAATAAAATCGAGTTTTTTAAGATTCAACCAGCCTGTAATTGCTAATAATTATCAAGAGATTAAAAATAGACCACAGGCAACAACAATTCGAATAAATAATTAAATATTGCAAGCTGAAAATATGGCAATGATCCCAAACTTAAGCTGAGAGTTTCAAACATTGTTCTAGATTGTGAGTACCCTTTTAAAAGATTTGAAATTCTAAATAAAAATTTCATTAAAAACGGCTACTTCCATATAAACGGGCTATACCGATAATGTTGCTCTACTTATTTAATATTTTCCCGCGACTAATTTCTCGCGGATGGCATTAATCGCCTCCGTGGCAGAGTTTGAACAAATCTCCCAAACCGGAGAGTTCAAACAATAGTCCACAAAGGTGTGATTGTCTTCCGTAGCAGAGGTTTTTATTTGTTGTACTATTTTCATCTCCAAATTTTCAATCCAATGCTTTGCTACGCCGTTCTGATGAGGACCAAAGAGTCCGAAACACGTGTCAACGGCTGCTTCCATATAAACGTTCTATACCGATAATTCTGCTCTACTTTTTTAATATTTTCCTGCGACTAATTTCTTTGTTGTTAGATAAATAGTACCCTATTATTTTTATTTTCGAACATTACGTAGGTAAAGGTTTCGGTGGTTTCCCTTGCCATCTAATGAAAACAATTTTGAATGTTGATATTAGACTGAATAGCACGTAATAAATAACAAAGAACAACCACATTCGGAAAAATATTTTAGTGAGACAAAGCAGTCTTTGTCTATTCAAATTTTTTCAAATCAATAAATGTCAAGGAGATTTCAATTTTTTCAAAAGTTTTGAAAAACTACGAATGTCGTAGTGAAACGTCAACTTTTTAATAAAATCGAGTTTTTTAAGATTCAACCAGCCTGTTATTGCTAATAATTATCAAGAGATTTTATATATATATATATATATATATATATATATATATATATATATATATATATATATATATATATATATATATATATATATATATATTCATTTGAATAATTGAGGAATAATCAAAAACGGACCTAGTTTCATGAGACTCGACGACATGGAATTCCCACTTATCCTCCAAGGAAGAATGCTTTACATCGGTGCCAGACATAATGAAAATACTAGACAGTCTGTTTCACTCACTCTTCATGTGGCCACCTAGTTGGCAATCGTCTTTTATTTTCAGAAGAAATATGACTGGAGTTGTTCTTGTTGATGTTTGTATAAAAAATATATTCAGGTAGGTATGAAATTGAGTTTTGAAAAATTTATCAAGATATAGAATATAGCATGAAGAACGTGAACAAGCAGGCTTCATATAATATCAAGTTTCGACTGATGTTATTTTGTATTAAGAATGAAAATGAGGAGGGTTGTATTGTAGTGTGGGTCATGTAATATTCATCTGACCTTCTGCATATGAGAAGAGCATTTTAAATTCAGATAATATGAAAGCATACAATGATGGTATGTATGAGAATTGAAAATTTTCTTATTTATATACCAGGTGGCCCATTTAAAAAAAATCGGCCTGGTATAATTTTAATGGTATTTGTGGAGATCCCAGAGATACTTCGATTTTGCTTTATATATTATATTCATTTCATTCTTCTACATTTTCACAATTTTTGGTGTTTATATCAGTTTAACTAAATTTTCTTTGAGTATAAACGCGACAAATATTCAGGAAGCCCAAAGAAAATAGTTCAATAGGTCATTTGCTATATTTACAGTGATCGATCGTTTTAACAAATATATGTTTACGTTTGATAATGCAAAAAAATTTCCAAATTTATCTCTTTTTCATTATTGACATTTGTTAAAGAATTGAACACGTTTGAGTCTCCAAAAAAATGCTCGAAATAATTCACTTTCCATTACTCAAGGAATAAATTATATACAAACATCCGAGCAATGCCATTCTAAGATTTCACAATAAACTAACTGTATATAGAATGAGTAAGAGTTTAACAGAAAAAAATTCGATGTTAATATTGTTTTTTTTATGTTCTCCAACTTATTCTTTTTTTTCATATTGTGAAATTGTCTAGGCCCTCCTCTGAAATGAAATAAATTTTCATTTTTATTATTTTTATGGGAATTTTCCCTAAAATTAATAGACTACTGCAGAGTATCGAAAGAGTTAGGCCTGGGAGTTAATTCTTCATCCGTTTCAGACCTGCTAGACTACAATTTTCGAAAAATTCTTCATAGATAGACTTGCCATACGTCCCGGTTTGGCCGGGACAGTCCCGGTATTTTGCTTTTGTCCCAGTGTCCCGCCTGGTTTGATCGATTTCCTGGAAAACGGGTGTAAGATGTAAAAAGTAATGAATAATGGCTTTAAGTAGTTTAACTATAACAACAGGCCTATGAGAAGGGTGAGTGCTACCTAGAGGAAATATGACACTATCACTTCATCGAGCCAAAAGACGTAAGCGCTTTGTCTGAAATCACAGATTCACATTGTCAATTTTTATTTTTTTTTAAGTTTGACAAAAAAGTTTTTAAAATTGTTTTTGTTTCTGTAGTAAGACAAAAAGTTTCAGTTTCATAAAAGAGTATACTTAATAAAACTTAGCAGTTGTTCAATTGAACAATTTTATGAAGTATTTTAAATATTATTTTATCAACACTTGTTTCTAGATAGATCGGAGAAAATTATCCTTAAACAGGCAAATATATATGTTTTATTCATTTATTTATTAGCAAAAATTTCCTTTTCATTTCCGAAGGGTTTGCAGAACTAACAATCTAGTTAAAGATTACTTTTCCCGTCACTTGCGAGGATTTAAAAAAGTCAAAAAAATTTTTTGCTACTAATTTTTTCAAATTTTCTAGGGCAGGACCCTGCTTTACTAGAGGGTGTGGAATACCCGCTCCGGTAAGGCCATCCCATATTCATGTGTCCCGGTCTCACTCACCAAAAATATGGCAAGCCTATTCATAGATGATATAATATATATATATATATATATATATATATATATATATATATATATATATATATATATATATATATATATATATATATATATATATATATATATTATATATATATATATATATATATATATATATATATATATATATATATATATATATATATATAAACAAATAGTTTTCCTACTCCTCCTCCTATATATATATATATATATATATATATATATATATATATATATATATATATATATATATATATATTTATTTATTCATATTTCGTACATGGTATTTTTTTCATTGTTGAATGTAAGTGTCAACATTTATTCAATCGTCGCCATTTTTTTTTTACGTAGATATTTCTAAATTTCATATGAATATCCTCGGTATCTGAAGTGGTTATCGAGGTAGAACGAAACTGTCAAGATTGGGTTAGATTTTTCCAACCGCCACCATTTTTTCCAATTTTCATATAAATATCTTTCCTGGTACATATTGACATCTCCAGCGCTGTGCATCACAACAAATGAGCTCGAATCTGGTATCTGAAATGGTTTCCGAGGAAGAACGAAATAATTAAAATTTGGGTAAATTTTTCCAACTGCCGATGTATTTACAGAGATAAATCTTGTATTTTAGTGGTTTTTTGAAAACTTAGCTTCTGCAGGTTGAGTTAAATGTTTGAAACTCTGTACGATTTAGTTCATGTTGAATATAATACTTTGTGAATATTACCTCTTTTCCTCAACCGCGCTGCACTTCGCGAAGCCTATTCCGTTCGAATCGCATCTCGACGCGATGCGTTTTTGAGATCATTGAGCCATGCTGCTCAAGCGTTTTTTAATATTTCATTGAGGCACTTGATTGATTTGTCAATTTTATCTTTCCTTGTACCATCCTCCTTCGTTCAAAATAGTTCATCAATATATCGCTCTTTTATTCATTTGGTTATTGGTTATGACTTTGAAAATATAAATTTTTTCTCTAATTTAACGCACTCTAATGCGGGCTACACACGGACGTCGATGAATTAATACATCGACGTGCATCCAAAAACGTGTAACCTGATTGCATACACACGTACGTACAAAACTACAGTTTTGTCTTGATACATCAACGTGCATACAAAAATGAACAATCAATATAACGTCAAATTGCATTCACACGTTCACACCTGTACGTGTTCGTTGGAATGCGCATCCAAAAGTTCGAGCGATTCAGAATACATCAACGCGGCGTTCATCCGGGTTGTGCATTCAAAAACGTGGGTATTTTTGCATCCACTTAAATCGCATCCGCACGTTCACACCTGTACGTGTTCGTTGGAATGAGCATCCAAAAATTCAAGCGATTTTTAGCGGGCTACACACGGACGTGGGTGTGTTAATACATCAACGTGCATTCAGATTACGTACACACGTTCGAACAAAACCATAGTTTTGTTCGAAGAAGAATGTTTAGCTTTTGTGACAGTGGCGTGTACTTATGTTCTTGAAGAGAAAAATAGAAATAAAAATAAAGATTAACCGCAACCACTGCTTTAAGAATGCACAAACATCGGTGAATCGCCTCCACACGTTGAGAGATGCACGTTTTCATTTGAATGCGCATTCAAAAATTCAAGAGATTCAGAAATTCGCGGCGTTCATTCGGAGTGTGCATTCAGAAACGTGTGTATTTTTACATCCACATTAACGTTATTAGTTGCACGTTCTTGGATGTGTTAAGACATCAACGTCCGTGTGTAGGGGCCTATTAACGTTATTGGATGCACGTTGATGTATTAACACATAAACGCCCGTGTGTAGGGGCCTTAACACTCGCCCTGTCTGTCCAGTAACGTCATATTGAAATCATTGAACCTGTCAAAGGCGCCAGCGACTTTTACTTTCATTTCAAGGCAACTGTCTTTCCATTAACCGGGTTACTAGACGTTTTACATAACGGTCTAGCTCATTGACATTGACTTATATTCGAGGAACTTTATATTGTTATAGTGCCCACTTCATGGACAATGTGCAGCATTCGAATGATGCTTCAATTGCCGATCGATAGTGATTATATGTATTTCTTGCATAATGTGGTCGTGCTGAATGAATTCAACAATCATCGTCTTCTTGGAACTATTTGTAGTGAATATGGATTTTTACTGCAAAACTATGAGTTCAATGATTTACGTTAAATTAGGATGGATATTGATGTTAAGTTGAAATAAATAATAGTTTAGAAAACCAGAATCAGGCTTTAATAAAAAAGCAAACTAAAAAGTAAATTCTTTTGTTAACTACACTCTTCTCAATTTAAAGTTATTGAAAATTATTTTTTACTTTTGAATTAGCTTTACTATTGAAGTGTGATACAACGGTTTTGTTTGTTTGTCACTTATACCGGGCTTTGATTGCAAAATTTGCCACCCACGTTATCTGCTTGAAGAGATAGATTTGTGAAAATCACCGAAACACGTTAACAAATTTTTTGAGGTAAAATGTTTTTTATATAAAACGGGGTTCCGTTCAACTCCCTAACACCTAGAGCTACCACCCCTAGATTTTTAAATAAGACAGGGGGTCGAGTGATATAGCATTTTAGAGGTCTGTTTAACCTGTATATTTTTTCGTCATACTTTTTTAATTTGACTTCACTGTTGCAGAATAACACCTTTAAAGTTATAAAACACAAGTACTTTATCAGCTACAACATACCGGGTGAATTTTATAGATTTCAAGTGGCGTTGAATCGGGAGATCTTGGCGGCCTCTCCTTCCTATCCATTTCCCTGGAAATATTTCAGCCAGCCATTACCTAATGGGGAGGAGCTTCATCTTGTTGGAAATGAAAATTGTCTTCTTCCAGCATGTTTTTGTCTTCATCGGTCTGGTTTTCTTGCGACTGAGTGATGAATGCTTTTATTATATCTTCAAAAAGTTCTCAGATTTTCTTCTGTGAAAATCGGCCGTATTATCTCGTCCCCCAGAAATCCTGCCCACACATTGATCTTTTCGGGATATTGTCCCAATACCAACAATTGTGTCTGTTAACATATCCATTCAAGGAATATGTTGATTCTTCACTAAAGTAAATATTTTTCAAACAATTTGATTCATCTGTGATTTACCAGTAATTTCTTCACAGAACTGTACCCTTCTGTTGAAATCGTCTTCACCGAGTTGTTGATGAATTTGCAGTTTATTCAGAACGAACTTATTTTTTTTAAGAACCTTATGCATAGAATCAACAGATATGTTAAAGTACTTGCGTTTTATATTTTTTTTGTTTTGTTTTGGAATGTCATAAAAATGTAGGTAAACAAGCAGGTTTATTTAGAGGTATAAATGTATTTGTGAACATTTCAATAGGTGTTATTCTGCAACAGTGAAGACAAATGAAAAAAGAAGGACGGTATAATGTACAGATTAAACAGACGTTTAAAATGATATATCACTGGACCCCCTGACTCATTTGAAAAATTTGGAGTGGTAGCTCTAGGAGTAAGGGGTTTGAAGAGGTGGAGCCTGGATTTACGTAAAAAACATTCCCGCTCAATGAATTTGTTGACGTATTACGGTAATTTTCTCAAATCTGTCTCTTTACGCAGATAACGTAGGTTGTAGTTTTGATATGAAAGCTCGGTATGAAAAAAATAATATACTTCACTTCAGCGATTTCCAACCTGTGGGGCGTGCCCTTCTAATTTTAAAATTTTTTATTTTCTGCTTTTTAGTTCACAAAAGCGTGTGTATTGGATTTTTTTAACCATTATTTGTATTGAATTTTTTTAGTTCTGCTGAAAAAATACCGTATTTTTTATTTTTTCAACTATAATTTTTCTTTGCTTTCATAGTTTTGAAACGATGGGAATTTCGTATCAATAAGTGATCGACTTTTTGTGTGTACTTAGCTTAAAGACTGTTGCATAGATGTATACATACCAATCTAATGAAAGCGTGTAAAAACGATGAAGGGTGTCGTGGAACACAGATTGAAACGAAGTTCCTTTCTTTATATATTATGTGTTCAATAGCAGGCACAATGGACAACATTAATAACGTTTGAGAGTAACAAAATTAAGAGGTTGATGTTAAAAAAGGTTTTTCTTTGTAAGAACAAAAAATAAAAATTTAAAGAAATTTGTTTTTTTCAATGATTCATTCCGATCCCCTATTTTCGCAATACGAATAGATATTACATTATTTGTAAAAATTATAATTAGTTCCCACTTCAAAATCATCCTTATATATAATAAAACATTGATATTTCAATCAAATCTTCATATTCACATAGAGTATTTCAAAAAAATGTTTTAAAACTGCTACTTATCCGACTTCATCATCGCTATTCATAACTCCTACTGAATCACGTTTAACGAGAAATAATGTTATGTTTATTTCTGAAATTATTGCAAATATTTATATCAGGTGTATGTTCCGATTTCACCAAAAACCACACAGAATTATTGGCAGCCCTTTCATAATATATATATATATATATATATATATATATATATATATATATATATATATATATATATATATATATATATATATATATATATATATATTTATTCGAATTGTTGTTGCCTGTGATCTATTTTTAATCTCTTGATAATTATTAGCAATAACAGGCTGGTTGAATCTTAAAAAACTCAATTTTATTAAAAAGTTGACGTTTCACTACGACATTCGTAGTTTTTCAAAACTTTTGAAAAAATTGAAATTTCTATGACATTTATTGATTTGAAAAAATTTGAATAGACAAAGACTACTTTATCTTGCTAAAATTTTTTTCGAATGTGGTTATTTATTACGTGCTATTCAGTCTAATATCAACATTCAAAATTGTTATCATTAGATGGCAAGGGAAACCACAGAAACCTTTACCTACGTAATGTTCGAAAATAAAAATAATAGGGTACTATTTATCTAACAACAAAGAAATTAGTCGCAGGAAAATATTAAAAAAGTAGAGCAGAATTATCGGTATAGAACGTTTATATGGAAGCAGCCGTTGACACGTGTTTCGGACTCTTTGGTCCTCATCAGAACGGCGTAGCAAAGCATTGGATTGAAAATTTGGAGATGAAAATAGTACAACAAATAAAAACCTCTGCTACGGAAGACAATCACACCTTTGTGGACTATTGTTTGAACTCTCCGGTTTGAGAGATTTTGTCAAACTCTGCCACGGAGGCGATTAATGCCATCCGCGAGGTCTCAGAACGAGTAAATAAACAATAATAAAGAAATTAGTCGGGGGAAAATATTAAATAAGTAGAGCAAAATTATCGGTATAGCCCGTTTATATGGAAGTAGCCGTTTTTAATGAAACTTTTATTTAGAATTACAAATCTTTTAAAAAAGGTACTCACAATCTAGAACAATGTTTGAAACTCTCAGCTTAAGTTTGGGATCATTGACATATATATATATATATATATATATATATATATATATATATATATATATATATATATATATATATATATATATATTGTTTTCCGTATCAGAGGTTTTTTTTTTTTGTTCTATTTTCATCTCTAAATTTTCAATCCAATGCTTTTCTACGCCGTTCTGATAAGGACCAAAGAGTCCTAATCACGTGTCAGCTGCTGCTTCCATATAAACGTTCTATACCGATAATTCTGCTCTACTTTTTTAATATTTTCCTGCGACTAATTTCTTTGTTATTAGATAAATAGTACCCTATTATTTTTATTTTCGAACATTACGTAGGTAAAGATTTCTGTGGCTTCCCTTGCCATCTAATGATAACAATTTTGAATGTTGATATTAGACTGAATAGCACGTAATAAATAACCACATTCGAAAAAAATTTTAGCAAGATAAAGTAGTCTTTGTCTATTCAAATTTTTTCAAATCAATAAATGTCATAGAAATTTCAATTTTTTCAAAAGTTCTGAAAAACTACGAATGTCGTAGTGAAACGTCAACTTTTTAATAAAATTGAGTTTTTTAAGATTCAACCAGCCTGTTATTGCTAATAATTATCAAGAGATTATATATATATATATATATATATATATATATATATATATATATATATATAATAATAAGGATAAATATATATAATTATTATATATTATTATTATTATATATATATATATATATATATATATATATATATCTATATATAATAATAAATAATAATAATAATAATATATATTTATCCTTTCAGACATTACATAAATGTATAGGACACGTCACATACTAAATATACATATTAACCTAACAAGTAACAAATTAACTTATTAGGAGAAAGACTAACAGAATTCCACTCAAAAATATTCTTTTAAGCTGTAAAAGCAGTGTTTAAACAGAATCTTTTTAATTTCCTTCTTGAAAAATAATATATCTAAAGTCCTAATCCCTTGGGGGAGACGATTGTAAAGTTTGATTCCTACATAACTAGGCGATAACTCAAACTTAGAGGTAGCATGCGTGGAAATACATAATGTGTCCTTATTCCGCGTATTATACTCGTGAAAACTAGTAAGTTTATTCAGATTCAATAACCTATGCCAAACAAACAAGAGACAATGTGAAATATAGATACAAGGCAATGGTAGAACTTTCTGCTGAATAAATGTCGGTCGGCAGGACTCCTGGGGTTTCAAATTATAAATGATGCGTATAATCCTTTTCTGTGTGAGAAAAACTCTTCCACTTCCAGTCGAGCCACCCCACAAAACAACATTGTAACTCAGATGACTGTGAACGAGTGCATAATACACCGTGAGTAGGCCCTCCATTGGCAACGAGTGTTTAAGACGACTAAGCGCGTAGAATGATTTGTTAATTTTTTACTCAGTTGATCCACGTGACAGTGCCACCTCAAATACTTGTCGACATGTACACCCAAAAATCTTACACTATCTGCGGATCGTAATTCATGTTTCTGAAAATCGATAACCAACGCTATATATATATATATATATATATATATATATATATATATATATATATATATATATATATTATATATATATATATATATATATATATATATATATATAATATATATATATATATTCATATATATATATATATATATATATAATATATATATATATATAATATATATATATATATATATATATATTATATATATATATATATATATATATATATATATATATATATATATATATATATATATATATAATATATATATATATATATATATATATATATATATATATATATATATATATATTATATAATATATATATATATATATATATATATATATATATATATATATATATATATATATATATATATATATATATATATATATATATGTATATAAATAGTAGGCGTTGCTACTGGATATTTTCAAGAATAATTAGTTGGCCCTGGAAGGTATAATCTTGGAAATGAACAAATAACATTCTGAAACTTCCCTCCTGATCTATATTTGTAACCCCAATAATATAATCTGGTATTAATGATGTGAGTGCTGCGTCAGGTCGATTCGAGCTTTTCGCGATGTTGTTAATCTTTTTCCACAATTTCAGTAAATACATGTGTGTAAAATGGCGAATGTGCCAGTAAAATAATTGTAATTGCTGATCCAGGCCAGACGTCCCTGTCCATAACTTCTTCTCCATACTTCTGCCTAAATTATTCCAACGATTTAATGAATGAATGAATTGAAGTGAATAATTCTCTTCTCTTCTATTTGTTCACGACTCAATCTTCAGTTTTTGCTTTATACAACTGTTATTTTCCCAGTTTCTATCAGAGTACTTTGTATATTTAGCTTCAGTTACTTTTTATATCAGGTGATGGTGGAACCTATCTAACGCAAAATGAGATATGATTGATATGTATTTTTATGAAAAGAATAGAGTTTAAAAATAATTTCTAAAAGTATATTTTAAATCAAGTTCAATATGCAAATTTAAAAAACTATCAAATATTACTATACACTAGAGCCTTATTTAGAATTGAAGGCATCTCTACTGAATATAGGAGCAAAATTGGATTATAAACAAAATTTTATAACCATTCATGTGATATGTTTGAAAACAGTCAAATTTTGAATTGAAGAAATTTTCACAAGTAAGAATTTTCTATTTTCATCTGAATAAAGTATAGTGAATTGTTTCATACTTATTTTAATTTGTGAAAATTTGCTGCATATTTCATCCACTTCTTGCTAATTGTAAAGTCTATAATCACCGTAAAAATTTGATGTATTCATTAAGAAAGCAAGTTAAAAGCAGGAACATTAATTGTGAAACATATTCGATGAAACAAAACATAACGTCAAATTTCTTCAATACAAATAAACATAAGGAAACATATTCGACATCCACTTCTCATCAAGATGTGTTCTGGTTAAAAGTAGATGTGCCATTGGATACGGAATCATCAGGTAACCTGGAACTTGATCACCGGCTGTTCTCGCAGCTGATGTCACAGGAGAAATTCCAATTTTGGGTGTCCTTCTCACAACCGCGTTGAAACCTTTCACGGGAT
>JARQZK010001449.1:990000-1022500 GCA_030704885.1 Cynegetis impunctata | reverse complement strand
ATCGGGTTAAACTGTTACTCTTGCTGGTTTTCATGCTTTTCCTGGCGATAATAGAAAAATGTAATAACGAAAATGACAGGAATGTTATTCATAAATTGAATTTCTTCTCATAATTAATCTGGAAGTTAGATGCATCCAGCCATCAAACATTTTTCATTTATTAAAATTGCTCATGGGGGAACAAGGCAATAGCGAAAGTCCATAATAAATCTACAATTTTGGACATCAAAGGCCGGTATTGACTTCAAACGAAGCTTTTTATTTGGTACCTCTCTCAATTCTTTACTTTCATTCACAGCGGCCTTTCACGGAAATATGTGTGGAAACTCAATGGAACATGAACTTTTCAGACTTATTGATTGATCTTTGACGAAGGCATCCAGGAGATTTGAATAAAAAATCTTCTATAGCTTACTTGCGTTAGCAGTTAAATAATGTTTGTCCTGATTTCATAAATTATGTACTGCACAATTTTTATTCATTCTAGTCAATTCTTTAGCGGAAGAAAAAATTATTTATGAATTTATTTTCTTGATTATATATTATAGTATCCATTTTAGTGAGTTTTAAGGTTGATTTATTTAGGTTATTTGGGTTTTTAGGAGTAGGAATATATATATATATATATATATATATATATATATATATATATATATATATATATATATATATATATATATATATATATATATATATATATATATATATATATATATATATATATATATATATATATATATATATATATATATATATATATATATATATATATATATATATATATATATATATATATCTATATATATATATATATATATATATATATATATATATATATATATATATATATATCCATATATATATATATATATATATAATAAATGATAATTTTTCCCAGGTTTTTATAGTCGCATTTGTGTTTTGCAACACTTTCAATATTTTACGAAGATGTGATTTTGGTGGATGATTTGAAGTAATTTGGTGTTTTCATCATAATCGGACTTTAATAGTTTATCTTTGATAAAATACAATTCATTTGATATGGTAGTAAGTACACCGACCCATTCATAACATATAGTAGTATCAATATGTTCATTATTTTTTTTCCTAAGATATTGAATTATTATAACGACAATTTGGCGCAAATTGAGATAGAAATTTGAATTAATTCATTTTCTTATATGGATTTTTCAACTCAGTGTTTAGCAAGTTAGGAAAGATGAAATCTGTCTTTCTCCCTTTCCCGAATGACCAACTAAAGATTAAAATTTTAGAAAATATTGGACAATTAAATTTGATAATTTCACTATTTTAATAAATTAAAGTTTGATAAATCTTCAATAACTCTACTTTTATTAAATGCTACCAAGTACTCCAGGATTTTTTATAATGAAATAAATTTTTTTTCTTTTTTTTGAACAATAATTTATTTCCTTATATTTTAATCAGTAGACACGATTTTCAGTTCATTATTTGTGTGACAATTGACCTGAATTTATCTCACTTTTCATCCTGATGATGCTGTTCAAGGCATCACGACAAAATTAAGAAATAATTGTTTTGTCTTTGGTCCTTATAACGTGTGCAAATTTGCAAATAATCAGACGTCTCAAAGTTGATAAAAATTACGTTGAACGATTCAATTACATACATATAGGTGAGGCTAATATGAAAGTTTTCGAAATGATATTGTAATATATATGACCCAAAATAGAATAAATGCAGAAAATACAGGATAGCTTAGGTGGGTTGTCGGGGATTACCAAATATTCTGAATAACCGTCAAGTGTAGGCTGGTATGTCGATTTAATATTCAAAAGGTCTCACGATTGAGTACCAGATGATGCTTCATGAATTTCGAAACTTTCTAAGTAACTAATCTTATTTCAGAGACTTTTGACAGATATGAATAATTTATTTTCCTGAAATGTCATGAATTTAATCGTTTCTATTAAAGCATTCGATTAATATTCTGCATGAATAGAAATGAGTGTTATTTTTCCATGCCTCTTGACATATTCTTTATCGACTAATTATCACAAAAAAAAGGCGAAAACCTCCATAATCTACCCATGATATATACAGGTCTCGATGAAATAGTGAAATTCAATCGGAGCGTCTATTTTTCTGTTGCTTTGGAGTTTTTATTAAATCGCAATCATTTTCGACTTCCTAGTTATAACTTCATTTATGGTATAGTATAAAATCCTCTTCCTCTGGCTTCTTTTATAGGTCGTAAAAAGCCTATTTCGCTGTTTTTTCCATGTCAGGTATTTCTTTATCGTCTCATATAGAGAATGCAACTGTATCAAAGTTTCGCTGAATCATATTGAAACGGATCTCGAATAATGAAAGAAGCAAAAAATAATTACTTGGTCACTGAATGAAAAAAAAATTCAGATTACCATTAGTTTTATTTATATTGCTGTTTGATGAATATTGTCGTCGAATGTTATATATACAGAGAAGGTTATTTCTAATAAAATGTTTATATATATATATATATATATATATATATATATATATATATATATATATATATATATATATATATATATATATATATATATATATATATATATATATAATTATAATATATATATATATATATATATATATATATATATATATATATATATATATATATATATATATATATATATATATATATATATATATATATATATATATATATATATATATATATATATATATATATATATAAAGATATATATATATATATATGCTTCACTGTAGTTCATGGATCAAAAATATCACATTGGCTATACCATAATGAAACAGAAGGTATTATATGAAAGAAATTGACACTTAACCTAACAATATGTGTACTGATCCTGAAAGAACTGAAAGTTTTGTTCTCTGAAGTTAACAATTCAATTCAGATAAAGACCAAAAAAGTATTATGATAGTACACGAAAAAATATATTTTCATTTCACAATTTCCGATGAAAAGCCATACTGTCGCCGCAGATTTCAAATCGAATTTTCTGTAGATTTTAATATTTTTCCAAGTTATAGCTTCTCTAATTTATCGGCTTATGTTTTGTCCAAACAAATTACCTTTCAACTTTTTCCATTTCTTTGCATATAAATTTTAGTATTCATATCTCCCGCTTTATTAATGGCACAGGAATTATTTTTCATTTCAGCTTAAGTAGGTACAGAAATTTCGTTACCTTGAAAAAAATGTTAAGATATGATCTCATACAAATTTCAGGGAAGTATTTAAAGGAAACCAGGAATATAAGCAACACTTATTCAACTTAATAGCTACTACAGAAATTATTGAACTTATTCATGAGATATTGATACTTTGACTGAAAAAGGCATCAAGAAAGATATATAACAGAGAATATCGCAGATTTTAAAGAGGCAGGATATACAATTAACAGAAGCAATAGAACACACTGAAAGTGAAAATCATTGGATGCAGCAAAAAATAATGGGACTGTAGTTATATTAATTTAACCCCAGTTTCTCATTGTTTTAAACTCAAAAATATTGACTCTCAATAGTTATACATACACTGAAAGACAACTATAGATATCAGAAAAATCTTAAAACATATTAATTTAACAACTTACCTCGAAATTAGCCATACTTCGTAGATTCACTTGAAACGTTTCTATTGTGAAATGACTTAAGGGAATGTGGTGACTTCTTCTTATATACAACGTAGGTCGAGAATCAATTCGCGATTTCATCCCATAAAAATCTTAATTCCGAAGAAGTTTACGCCTCCATCCGCCTACTCAAATCAACCACCAGCATCAGCGTCCAAATTGAAAATAATACAGGGTTGGACAGTTGACTATATATGCCTCAATAGCCAAAGTTATCATTACCTACGCCATACGTAAACAAATCTTTTTTTTTCAACTACATTTATTCATGTGATGTTAAATGATTATATACGATACGATATTCAACGTTATATAAATATTTAAAAACATTAACACTTAAATTAATGGGACGATTCATAAAGAAAGCAGGTACTTAATCATAAATTAACTGCGATTGTAATGAAATTGGAAAAATAAAAAATATTGAAAAACCGAGAAATTTAAAGAATATTACAAATTTGAAAATAACTAGGACTTTTATAAAGAAAAATATTTTTGTTCAAAGGTAAAACAATTATTTTTTCAAGCTAGTTAACTTTTATCAAATACAGAAAACTCGAAATTTTGATAACAGTCAAATAACAAACTTCAACCCAATTAAACCAGTTTCAATCAAACATATTTTAGCTACATAAAATGAACAAGAAAAATTCTTCTATGATTTAGAAAATTATCAAACATCTTTCCTGGGGGAACTGGTTATACGTATTCCACAAAGCAAATTCTAAATTCACAATCCAACAGGTAACTATAGAAATCGTCAAGTCACCCTGACTCAAAATCTGCATACAGCTGTTTCGATCTTATTAGATCTCATCAGTGCAGCTTATTTGACTCGGAGTGAATAAACTAATTTCAAATTGTCCCCCAATACAAATTGCGGTTCAGAGTTTTTGAAAACGCTAAGTTAGCGTGCTTTGGAACCACATACGCCACAGTTGCAGAGTAGACATTTCATATCAGGAAATATGTATTCTCGCTACAAGATTCTGCATTTTCGATCTAAGCGGTGAATTGTTGGTTTCAAATATCCTAGGGCGCTTTGGGTTCTTCAGAAAGCCGGGAAAAAGAATGACAAGTATTTTGAGTATTTTAAATTTTCTGTAGAAAGTCCGAAGTCTTCTCATCTCATCAACAACATAAGTCAAGTACTATTTCAATATTATCTTTCCCATCGTGCCGACAATCAACAGCTGAATTCCGACATAGCCCCATATAGTTTGTCAATTCTCACGTGAAGATTTTCAAGAGTCAGTCTCTAGCGCAAGCCTCGTAAAGGAACTAATTTCTAAAAAAATATCAACTTATACTTAATATTGATTTTGATATGTAACATCATAGCTCTTGGAATGTGGTATTTAGTGGTACTTATTCACTAAATTCGGCGGAAAACAATAAACCATGCGGTGTATTACTGCTAGAGCATAGCTAGATCAGAAAAATCCCTCTTTTTTGGTACAGTAAACACCAAAATTTACAATAGACTTTGAATAAAGAGAGACTGAAAGGAAGAAAGAATGCACCGCTGCGAACTGTTCGTTCTGCCAACCTAAGGGTACGAACAGAACGAGTAAGTCGAGGTGGAGGTGTAGCTCGCGGTCGCGGTCGATGTCGACATCCATGTAAAACAAACACATTGATTTGAATGGGAGCGAACATAACGAGTAAGTCGCGGTAGAGGTTTAGCGCGATGCCACTAAGGAGGTTTACAGCGATGCTTTTGAGAATCAAATCAGTTTGTTTTACATGGATGCTTACCGCGCGGTCTACAAGGATGCTTCGCTGTGATTGGTGAGGTCAAGGCAGTGTTGTCATCGCCCTCAGCAGCTCGCATAGAAGACGTGTGGCGTCTGACATTTCGCGCGCTACAGTACTCCAGTTGCCAGCTTTCTTCTCTTTCGGGTATTAAGTTTATTTTTTGATAATTTGTGCTAAATATGAAGGAAGATCTCATAGCAATTGTGCAGATCACTCATTTCGTAATTATATTCGTAATTATAGGAGCTTTTATTGGTTCTTCTTGAAAAGTATTTAATCATTTAATGACTTCAGACTCATTCTATTTCGAAGCTTCGTTATGTTCATGGCATTAAATATCGTTCCAATTTCAGCATTCTATTTCATTCGAAGGCTACAAGTGGGAAAAAGACAGACTTGTCAGTAGTCTAGTCAACAAGTGCTTTTTTGTTCAACTTTTTTCAGCAATCTCGGAAAAATATGAGCAAGGTGTCATTCGATTCGGAATAGTATGCAGAGATATGTTTTCATAATAAAGTTCCGCTCGTGAAAATAGGCAACACTGGCTCGACTGAGCATCGCTGGTAACCTCCTCGTTGTATGCGGTCGACATCGACCGAGACTTGACTAGTGGCATCCACCGCGAGCTACACCTCCACCTCGACTTACTAGTTCTGTTCGTACCCTAAGTCTTGAACAGTACCTCAAATATTTCCAAGCATCTCCTCCAAATAAGCTGTGAAATAATTATTTCGAATATAAACTGAATATAGCTGTTTATTGAGTTGCAATAGATGTTAGAACTTAACTTTGAAACCATCAGAATCACTGGTAATAAAATACTTCAATGATAACCTTCGTATAGTGGTTGATACGATAATCATTAAATGTTTTATGGCTATGAAGTCTTACAACATTTTTTAGCTCCGCCTCCACTGTCTGCGTACGTACAAATCAGCCAATATGATTATGGCATTATTTAATATCACGAGTTCACTAAGATAGAGTAACAGAATGAAACAACAACTGACAGACTCTGGCCTACTCGATTTATGGTCGAATTACTCTTCCTTAGTAACATATACTTTTCATTCGATTCTAATAATCGGAGTTGGCTCAAATGATGAATTTAGTCGGAGTATACATGTAATTATATGGTATAATATTTCATTATAATTGTGTTCTTCGGAAAACCCGTATTGTCCATCGAGAAGAAAATTGACTTGAATTAATTTAAATGGTCTAGGTTTCAATTTCGTCATGTTAAATTTCAACTCAATGGAATTGATTTGTTTTAAGTTTATTCCGCTAGATAATATTGTATGAGAATAAATAACCTTTCTTTATTTGGACGTCTAATTTGAAAGTTCCTAAGACTACTCATAATCTAACCCAAATTTTGATCAACGGAATTTCGAAAAAAAACATACCAAGTCATCTCTCAGATTCAAATGCTTTAACAAATAAGATTTCTCCTCTCTATCCTTGCACGCTGCTGGATAAGTGCCAAATGAAGGCCGCAGCGAATCATATTATAGTAATTCAATAGCGTATAAAAGTCCCAATTTCCTTTAACACATTTTCGTCTCGTTCACATAATTAGTCCCGCCAAATTGCACGTACCAAGCGCTAAGATGTTACACTTCCAAATCGATATTCTTGAAAGTCTGGGTTTGTCGTCGATTGATATTTTTTTTAGAATGTTCGAAATATTGATCATTACTCATACTAAGATACTTCTTAATGTACTATGTACTGAAGCTTTTCAATTCAAAATGTATGGTATAATCCGAAAAAACTCTATCGCAGCGAGCTGCATTGGAGGAGCATATTTTCATAACTTATCCAGTTTAAAAAATATATTCATTAAATTATGATTTTTTTTCCAAATTCAGAAAAAAAGGGCCCTCTAATGTGTAAACAATATTTATTCCTTCCCCAGGGGATCAAGCATCCAACCAATTCATATAGAAATGAATATCATCCAAGTTTCAACCCTATGGTACCAAAATTGCGTCTTCTATCATGTAGAGAAGATTTATTTCCCTGGGGGCTCAACCCCCAACCAATTCGCATTGTCTATCCCATTCAATATATTATCATACGAAACTACCTACTCACAAACTTTCAATCCTATTGCTCCAAAATTGCGCCCTTCATCATGTGAACAAGATTTAGTTCTTCCCCAGGGGGTCAACTCCCCAACCAATTCGAACAAAAACCTATCCCATCCAAGATACCTTTCGAAAATACCTACCTACAAACTTTTAACCCTATAACTCCAAAGCTGCAACCTTTATCATGTAAACTAGATTTATTTCTTTCCCCCAGGGGGTCAACCCCGCAACCAATTCTAACATATATCATACAAAACTACCTAGATACAAAATTTCAACCCTATTGCTACAAAATTGCGCATTCTGTCGTGTAAACAAGATATATTTTCCCCCCAGGGGGGGTCAACCCCCCAACCAATTCGAACCAAAAACAATCCGATCCAAGACATCATACGAAACTACCTATTTTTGCTGCCAAGCATCATAAAAAGTCATGAAACGAAAAACTATCTTCGTCCTAGGTCCAACTTTGCTAATCGCACCCATTTTAATAAGTAGGTTTTCAAAGTGTAAACCTGCTAAAAATACAAAATTAAATAATTTTTTCAGTTCTATTATGTGGCGTTGAGTACTACCATATCAGTATCATTGCAACCCATAAACTTCAGAAATGAGTAGTGAAAATACATGAAAGCCTAAATTATTCCTTCAGTTTGAGGATTGTAGGTATACGGTAGGCACTTGAAATAATTCACGAGACACTTTATTATCAGATGATTCTATTCAGTAGAACAGATAGATATTAAAGTGAATTTTCCTAGAATTACGCTTCAAAGCAATCAATCATCCCTCACGTGTGTTAGTTGTCATGTAGATTTTCCGCTTGCGAGCTTTACTTTCCAATTCTCAATTCGAATGCCTCCCTTTCTAAACCGATCACGAGACACCAGATAGTGTCAGAACTGCTGAAAAGCTCTTTCGCTTCGTCGTTGGGGGATCTATCGAGGAAAATTTGAATTTTATTATACTTCTTCACGTTTTCACACATTGGTGTCGAACAGATAGGAGTAATGGGAAATCGGTTGTTAGTAATTTTGGGCTGCCTCAAAATTTGATCTTTCAATGATATCCAACTACACTATCATTATATAAAAAAATGTAAATAGCTCTCAACTAATTTTGTTACGTTTCTTACTTGATGATGATACAGTGTATCGAAACGTGTCATAGTTAGTCGATTCAATTGGTGACGGTGTATTTATTACGACATTTGTTTAATTTCACCAAGTGTCGTCTTCCTCGATCCAAATTTTTGATAATTTTCTCTATAGTGATAATTTTCTCAACCAAAATAAGCTATTGCATTGTATCGGGAGTCAACAAGGGGATGCAGTAGTGGATTTTGAATCTGTTCAAGACCTCCTTTTTTATGTAACATATAAATTATAAATAAATAAATAAATATATATATATATATATATAATAGTTATTTATGTACCAAGTGCGTTATATAGATCATTATGCCCTGAGGGAAACATTCGGCCCGAGGGATGAATGTTGCCCGATGTGCATAAGGATCTAGTAACGCACGCAGTGCATACAAGATTTTATTTTTCACGAAAAAATTATTATATTATGATGAAAAAGCGATTTTAAAATCGTTTCATTGCTCCTATCCATTTTCCTTCTCATAGTAGGCATGTCATTTGTTGATATTTTGACGTTTGTGAATATTTTTGTCATCATATTCAGTGAATGTCATGCTGCATTCTTTGTGTAGTCTTATAGAAATAATGGAAATGAAAATGAATTTACCCAAGAATATCATAGAAAATGCAGCCAAAGCTGCGAATAATTTATTGCCGGAGAAATCCAGAGTCGTATACGACAAGGATTATGAAGTATTTAATCAATAAAATTTGCTTCATTTCTCCTAGTACAATAAGCGGGCGTTTTGAATCACCATTATGCCCGCATTTGCGGGCATAATGGCCTAGGCTATAATGAGTGTGTTTATAGCAACCGTATCCAAGGTGAAATAAACATATTATATACAAGTCAAAAATAAATATATATATATATATATATATATATATATATATATATATATATATATATATATATATATATATATATATATATATATATATAGCAGCAAACTGGGCGCAACATCAATACCAGAGTTAATGAACATAAAAAGTCAATACTATATAATAAAAACTGTACAGGAATATCTGAAAATTGTATGAAAAACAACCATTTCATAGATTTGAACTATTACATCCAGGTATAAACGGTAGAAGACTTGACCTTCTGGAAATTCTCGAAATCTCCGAAGCGAAAGCACGTAAATCCCCGATCGTTAATGATCAGTTGATTTCCAGTTTGTCCTCTGTGTTACAATCTATTACAAATACTACTAAAATTTGAGAATTATGTTTAGTCATAAGATACTTTTGAAAATGGACCCCCGAAACAATTGTCGTTATTTTCAATACACACTGTGAAACTTTGCCAAGTGTTTCTTTTAGATTCATTAAATATATATATATATATATATATATATATATATATATATATATATATATATATATATATATATATATATATATATATATATATATATATATATATATATATATATTTCTTGGTAAGTTTTGTCACTAGCGATCAGACAAAATTAGCTAAAATTTTATGTCTCGAGTTGTTTTTGAGGCAGTAGAAAAGTATAAAAATTTAAGTAAACTCAGTCAAACTTTGGGCAAGTGAATATAGGGTGCATAGTGTATTTTTAAAATACTTGATTGATATTTATTTTCAGTTGATACCTCTTCAATTAGGTAGAAAATACAAATTGCAGAAGCAAAAACGATAATGTTTCCTCATTTATCTCAAAATAATTTGAGGAATTCTGCTGAACTAGATATTGGTGAGATGGTTCAAGTGTTTGGTATTATTTTCAAACTTTAGATACAAATATTATTGATATCTTGATGCGTATGGGTAGCTATAGCAAATTTGAAAAATTGAAATTTGAGGAATATAAAAACATATATCAGTATTTTATTTACCGACTCAAAATGAATATATTACCCTATTATATGATTATTGAAGATTGAGTGATCCACTCCATCTTCTTCTAATATGTAACCCTCTTGTCACTTGATGGTGACTCCCTTCATTTTTTTAACGAGTGATAATTATCTTTAGAAAGATTTCCGTCAACGAAAAAAATCACGCTCACTCAATAGCCCATCGTATGTAAAATTCCCGCCAGTTGGGCGCCTATGTCTGCGCAGGTTATTTTTCCGTGGAAAGGCGAAGAACTCAGTTCATCAGTGAAATATATATCCTTACATTCGGTTCAAATATCGCGTTAATCGTATTCCACTTCTTTCCGCTTCGATGACTCCATTTCTATAACAGACGTCGCTTGTTTTTATGAAAAGAGGAAATCTAATCTTTTCCCTTTGATGTGGAAAGTTTTTGTTCGGCTCACGATGAAAATGCATAGTTCATTTTATATTCAGTTTTATTTTGCAAAAAGAAAGCGTTTGATTATTTTCGACTTTAGAATATTTGCAATTTTATTGGAAATATTCGCATTATTTTAATATTCTGTTGGCTTATTATTGGAGTTTACTCCTCAAGAAACGATTTTTATATTTAGCCCGCCGTATGAAAATTTTATGAGGAGTAAAATCTAGCGTTAACCAAAAGTGAAATGTTACATTCCTTTGCGCAACGTACTATGCGCAGCTTGTACTTCGAGATTATAAGTATACCGCCGCATATATTAGGTTATACCGGCAACAGTTGATGCAAGTATAGGTACTTATATCTAGAGATACTTATATTGGTGAACAATTAACGCAATTATTAAATGATTGAAGTTAATAAAATATTGAAAGATTTTGAAAAAATAATGTACAATGTACATTACTAATGTTACAATGTACAATGTACATTACTCAATTATTTGCATTGTTTGAAACACTGAAACGCATTGACATACACAAACATCCATACCCAACCCAGGATTCGAACCTAGCACTCCGCTTCAGAGATGGTTACTTGGTTAAAATTATTTACCATACCTTGAAAAAACATATGGTTGATTTCAAACATTATTAAAATTAAATTTATGAGGCAGCGTTCCGCTATACTGGCTTCATCAGATAACGAAATACAAATATAAATAAATAAGAATACGTTAATTGAAACTTAATTTCCAAAATATTGTATATAGAGGAAATTAAACTCTAATATACCTACTTTTTATTTCTACATATGAATTTTCATCAAGTAAAGGCTAATTCGATTCAAAATCAAAAAACAATACAATTATTATCTTGGTATATTTAAGTCTTGGTATAGATACATTTTAGTACCTGAGGAAAACAATAACAACACGAAATTGAATGGTGGGACAATGGGTAGGTTATCTTGGAGAAAACATATTACATCAAATATTGAATATATATTCATTTAATAAGTTATCAAATACCCTGTTAATTTCTAGGGCTTCGCAAAAGTTAAATTTCAATCTTCTACACTCTTTATGTAAAACATGGAAAATTTTATGGTATAATTTTATCATCTTATGAATAATTGCAATAATATAACAGAGATTCTAAATATGTATTTCGAATATATTCAATATCAAATATTCTACATCAAATATTGAATATATTCAGCAGAGGGTTTTAAGGCAATTTGTTCATTCAATAAATTATCAGAATTCTCATACCAGTTATTTTCTGGAGGTTCCAAAATATCAATTCCATTTCTCTACTCTCAATCTGTATAGATTATACATTTCTCATATAATGAATTATAGGAATAATTAGAGCATTTATGTGTTTCGATTCTTTCTTGGAAGTTTCTTTGTGTTTTTCTAATAGAAAGAGAGAGAGAGAGAAATAGATTTATTGTCATATAAAATTACAAAACTTTGTAGACAATGCACATATAAAGAATTAAAAATAAAGTTCAACAATGATTATAATATTATATAATTGTATATAATTATTATATTATTATATAATAATCAAAAAAAATAGAAGAACAAAACAGAAAAACATTTATGAGTCAATTATGTAAAACATATGTTAAGAATCAACATATTTGTCAATTAAACTAATTATACAGATATGAAATTTTGTATATACAAAAAAAAACATTAAGACATGTTGCTACCGAATGTGGAACTCAACGGTCTATGGTACATTATGAAATTCAGTTACAGAATAAAATTCTTCTACTGAGAAAAGGGTTTCTCTAAAAGAAAAGCCTTGATCTCGGTCTTAGTCGAACTTCCGAACTTTTTGTATGTACTTATAGATTTTAGCTCCAATGGTAGGTGATTGTATTACTTTCCGGCATTGTAGGTAAAGGAGTTCTTTGTTAAGACAGAGGTGGGCGCTCTTAAATAAATATAGGTATGTGAATGTCTTGTGGGATATCTATGATTTGGCCTTTCTGAAAAGTTATGAATGTGCTTGCGAACCAAACAGACGAATATGAATAGAGCAGGAAGAGTCAGAACTTTGAATTTTTTAAAGTAGAATTCGCCATGTGTCCTCCCCAGATCAAACATATAACCAATTGCTTTTTTTTGCAATCTAAAAACAGACATGAACCTTAATAAGCCAAACCATAATGAAGGTGAGATTCGAATAAAGAAAAGTATATCGATAACGCAGCAGAAATTGAAAGCTCTCTAGGAACCGTTTTAATAGCGAAACATTCAGAAGATATTTTTTTGTTAATATGTCTATATAAGTAGAACATTTGAGCGACTCATCAATAAAGAGATCTAAAAACGTCACTGAGTTCATGTCAAGTTTGTTTTCAGGGTGGATGAACTCTCAAATGTATTATCCTAAGAATTATTTGCGTATACGTTAAAGCTTGTAGAGCTTTAAAAGTTTCATCCACTCACGTTTCAACAAGCGCTGTAAAATCCTCTTCAGTGAGAGATGGTGAGAGGAAGAGACAGAGATGTGTCATAGTGGAAAAACAATCTTTCAATATTATTCCTCATCCAAATGTTCACGTCAAGTTTGTTACTCCAACATTCAGTTTTGGATGTGGCAAAAAAAAGTTGAAATATGTCGTCAGACACCTCCTCGCGCATCATGTATTATATAGCAGGCACAATAGAATGAATCAATAATTTTTGATAGTTAAATGTGAAAATATAAATGAAGAAACGATTATATTTTGATTGATTTTTTTTTTATTTATGAAAATAACCATTTTATTATTAATAGTTACATAAATATGAACTAATTATTCATTTGATGAGTACATTTAAGCTTAGTAAGGATTGGTTTGTGGTAACCAAAGTAGGACACATATGTTTGCGATTCCGTCGCCTTTTTTAATAGAGATAAATCCCAGTTACTGGGATTTCACGTTTTGAATTTTTGAAACTACCTGTCTTCATCCTCTCTATCCTCAACATCTACTGAATCTTTGTCATGTGTCATTATTTATTAACAATTATTTATTAACAATATTAATTGTCTGCAGTGTAATGTTCTGGAAGGAACTTCATTCCAAAATTTATAGTAAATTTTAGTAATTTGCGCCCTAGGCCCTGTTTGATGCGCCGCCCTTTTTAATGAAATGAATTTCATAATTTTTTTTTTATCTCAAGGGACGTACATTTCAACGCCAGTTCCAAACGGCCAATGGGCTTGAAACTAAGTCATTACCCAACAGTTCATCACATTTAGATCCTCTAAATTTTATGGGACATACACAACACCCAAGAGCAAGGTGGGACTCGAACCTACTATCTTCGGTTTACAAGCGATACACCTTACCGCTGGGCTACCGAGGCCTCTTTTTTAATTAATTTTAATTCAATGTGACATTCATCCTTTCAGGGGATATGTTTTCTTATTTTTTCTATATATTCATCTTCTTAGTGGATTAGTTCCTATATTTTTCGCTTTGTCAATAAATTGTGTAATTTTGAAGTCCATCAAGCATGTTTTGATTTAATTTGAATATTTTTATTTTGATATAAATTTTTTTATCCAAATAAATTTTCATAATGTTCTAACTTTTAGATGAATACCAAAATGATATTCAATACATGCAAATCTACCGAATTTTTATTGACACTGAAAACAAATTGAGAACTTATTCAAATTTCTCATTCAAGAAAAAAAAAGTAAAGTAATAAAAAGTAAAGAACATTAATCGATAAAATTTAATTATATCTTTATTCAGTTATAATTACTATACAAAACTAATTTGAACGAATTTTCGAAATGGATTATTTTTATTTTTTTTCGCCCCTCAAGTTATTCCACCCTAGGCCTGGGCCTCATGAGCATAGGCGTAAACCCATCGCTGGAAGAATACAGCTACTCACTAAAGTTTCGCAAAAGGTATATCGCTGCCAATACCAAAAATGAAGCATTTGAATCATTAATTCCTCGTATTTCAATAGAGAGAGAAGGAAAGAGATCCTCATCATTTCAACCTGGACGCACGTCAAGTAGGCATTCACAAGCGGCGGTGGATAATCACACGATGCCAGCAGCTTTAACGACCGTCGTTATTTCAGGGATTCCAACGTTGACGATCGTCCGTAAGGTTCCATCTAACGCCCACTCTGCGATTGGTTCTCGAACGCATTAGACTATTTATTGCAGCCTATGGTAACATGGTAACACTGCCCGAACTGTCGTTAAAACAACGCTTACACTGACAGGTAATTGCAGATTGATACGTTTCGAGGAACTGCAGATTTAGAAACGTTAAAATATCGATATGTAAATCGGACATTATCGTCGAAATGGAGGACGTAAATTGTAATATATGGAGATAGTAACGAGTCTGTTACTGAGTTTATGAAGTTCATGCTTGAATAGACGGCAATATAAGTTCGTACTGATGATACATTACGGAAGCATCTGTCCTGGAATATGTCTAGACGGGTGGCAACCCTGGATTCGTCCTAGTTTAAGGAAAGTTCTAGGAAATCTTAGCTGAGTCTACTGACCTGTTTGGGGTCCGGACAACAAGAATGTATTAGTGTTCTAATTTAATCTTTCGAACGTTTAGTCCAGTTTCAAGAATTATTAGTTGAATCACAAGTCAAGAAGAACACAGTCCTTTTGGAGTTTAGAAAAAAGACGAGGAGTGTTGTTGTTTACATCTGGTTGGAACTTAGTTCCCTCCTCAATATATTATATTTCTTATAGCAAATGGACAAAATCAGAATTATCTATTTCAAGATTTATATAATAATTCATAAGATAATTCTCAATGTTCTTTTCAAGATATCAAAGTTTATTCAAAATTCAGAAGAAGAAAAACAATATTCTCATTAGAACCATGTTAAACGTTAAACATGTATATATATATATATATATATATATAAATATATATATATATATATATATACTTATATATATATATATATGTATATATGTATAATAGTATATATATATATATATATATATATATCATATATATATATATATATATATATACATATATATATATATATATATATATATATATATATATATATATATATATATATATATATTATACATATATATATATAATATATATATATATATATATATATATATATATATATATATATATATATATATATATATATCATGAGGAAGCAATTTAGTAATTTTAACAATACAAATATCTACTCACAACTGTTAATTTGTAGGGCTTTCCGAAACTTCAGTGTCAAATTTCAAAATGTAAAATATAAAAATTTAAATTGAATGAATGATTATCATCTGATAAATTATAAGAATAATTATATATCTTATTGTATTCAAAATAGCGCCCATGTTTTTTCATTCTTTTTTCGAAGTTTCTGTGTGTTGTTCTACCGAAATACATTTTTTTACAATGACCACTTGACAATTGATAGACACCCGTTTTGAGAATTTATCTATTTTTGATTTATTTTTTTTTTACATATTTGGATAAAGAATTGTTTGTGTGGTTCGCGATATTGATATTATGATGGGAGAAAATTTATGTCAGTTTTTCACTAAGATCATCGATATAAGTCAAAGTATTGTTCTTCTTGTCAACATCTATCGACCAAGTAATTGCCACATCAATTCGAAAAATGACAATATACATTTTGAAAAGTATCCTGAAATTTTCCGTGATGGCATCCTTTGTAATCTCTGGATAATACGCACAGTCGACTGTTATATTTATTTCCAATTCAATTACAGCTTTCACACGGATTGGTATATATCTTCTATGTTTTAGATTCTACTTTTTAATGTCGTGCTGCCACGTCAAACTATAAACAATAGTAACTGCTGCCGATCTCTAAATTCACCAGGCAGCAAGTTCACACCTCGTAACCTTAGATTTTATGTCTAAGAACATTCGTGTACTGTGTACTTTCGCCACTTTATTAAATTCTGAAAACTCTGTGAAACTACCCGTAAAAATGTGAATGGAAAAGGTGGTGATATTATTCAGTACTACTTTTATTGTTGTAACATCCCTGATATTTGATTTCCGAAAGGAATGTTACACCTTTACAATACCTACTCTCCGATGAAAATAGTCTTCCTCTTCATTCTGAAGAATCCATTTTGGATTTGATATCATGTCAGTTCTTGATTGAATTTTAACAGATAAGGATATTGTGCAGGCAAATCTCACTAATGAATGGTCAAAATATAAAATAATACACATATATATAATATATACATATATATATATATATATATATATATATATATATATATATATATATATATATATATATATATATATATATATATATATATATATATATATATATATATATATATATATATATATATATATATATATATATATATATATATATAATTATCCGAAGATTAGAAATAGTTCACAGACAACAAAAATTAGAATATATAATTATATATATATATATATATATATATATATATATATATATATATATATATATATATATATTTATATATATATATATATATATATATATATATATTTATATATTTATATATATATATATATATATATATATATTTATATATATATATATATATATAATATATAATAGTAAAGAAACGGCCTGTTTGGCCTATATAAATAAAATTGCTAAAAACACTTTATCAACTGCAAAATTGGAAAGAATATTTGACTGAATTGCGGTTTCATTTTAAGATTAGAAATTAGTTGAGATATGATATTTTTTCTTTATCATATCAAGAAAATAGAATTTTCAATGCTTCAATTTCACAATGTTATCATATTCACGAACAATTCTTCCAGTGGATATATGAATGGATGCGTATTCGAAAATGAAGAACCAAATTTTCTAGCGAACATTTATTGTTCATTATAAACGCATACTATACAATATTTACAATGTGTCAACGGATCATGAAATTCAGAACGCGGCGTATGTGTATGGAGAAGCCACCCTCGCTAATCCTGCGGGATAACTCAAGGGCGCAGCTACAGCGTAGGGTGCAGCCGGTGCGGAAACGTATGGTGAGGCAAATCGAGCAAAAGCTGGACCTGCAACAACTGGAGCTGGAAAACCGGCCACTCCTGCAGCCACTGGTGCTGCTGCTACTGGCGCAGGTGCGACAACTCTAGCTGCTGCGACTACAGGTGAAGCTGCAGGTACGACTGGTGCTGGAGCAGCTACTACAGGGGCGGCTCTGGCTAGAAAAGCACCAGGATGTTTGCTGACTATAGCGTTGAATCCGTTCACAGGGTCTGCGGTGTAGTCAACAACTCGTCGAGTGCCATCAGGGTCTAGAACGGTGTATTGACCTTGCACTAGATTACCGTTTCTACTCTCTACTTGGCTCTTGGAGTCTCCTGTTAGGGTGTCTTGGACATCATATGCAAAAGAGTATTGTGGGTTAGGATCGAAAGTAGAGTCGGATAGTTTAGCAGCTACAACTGGTGCCACTGGTGCGAGTCCAGCACTAGCTACAGCAGCAACGGCCGCCAACATCAAAAACTGAAAAAAGTAAACATACTTCTGATTACTGAATCACTTTCAAAAATGGTTGAAGAAACTCTATAATTTGTGTATCTATTTCTTATAATGTCAAAGTAAGTGAGATATAAGTAATCAATTCACGACGAATCTTTCAAGATTTGGTTTAATTATTACTCGTAAAATAATATTATAGATTTTCAACAAATTTTTGAAACATAAATCATATATGTTTTTCATTTTCAAGAAGTTGAACGTAATCAGAAATCTAGATCTTTTCAGGACTACTACAGACTGTCACTATCTTCTGATATAGAAATTTTAAACTCTTCAAATTACTCCGACATTCAATAGAGATTTTGAAGGTAAATATTGAAATTTATGATGGTTTCAAATCAAGATCATTTTGGTATTACTCTTGAATAGTTAAATAACTGTTTATTTGATCTACGAAGCATATATATATATATATATATATATATATATATATATATATATATATATATATATATATATATATATATATATATATATAATTTCTTGCTTATGAGTTTCTACTAATATGAATTCAAATGGTGAATCTAGTTCTCAAATGTTAGTTTCATATATTATGTCATGTGTTTTATATATATATATATATATATATATATATATATATATATATATATATATATATATATATATATGTATGAATATATATAATATGTTCGATTATTCAACCATTTTTCAGACGTCTGGTAACTCCTCTTACATTTTATCATATAAAATTTTAATTTTTACTTCAATTATTGAATTATCTAAGTCATAAACAAGTCATCGGTTGATTTGAGGATTTCTTGCGAAAATAAAAAAACAATATATATATATATATATATATATATATATATATATATATATATATATATATATATGCAAAATTGTTCAGAAGATCATTTTCCTAGATTTAAGATAGATTAAGAAATAGATTTTGTTTCAAATACTAGTACCTTTGTTTTTTGTGACAAGGGTATTTTGGGTTTACTCATGTAATTTGAATATTTGTTTTGAATAAATTTTGATTTGATTTTGATATATATAAATATATATATATATATATATATATATATATATATATATATAATATATATATATATATGAAAATCTTTATTGTCAGGATTTTCTGCAAAAACAAAAAAACCAGATGATTTACCTTATTCGACAACTTCTTTGTGACTTGGATTAATCAATTATTGTAAAAGAAATTGAAATTTTATATAAAATGTAAAAGTAATTATCAAACGTCTAAAGAATGGTTGAATAATCGAACAGTATTTCACGAAAGACAAATTACGTTGGTTTTTCATCTCAGGAACAATTTTCGAAAAAGCGTGGAATTATTGGCCGGTAAAAACCCCCAATGGGCGATAATTTTCCACTAGACGGATTTTTACAGCCGATTAAGCCAACGGCGGAATACGAATTAATCTCAGGAATTCACATTTTTGATAGAGCCACGATAATTCAATTGTGATTATTGCTTAACTTTTCTCTAAATTTTTGCAAATGTCTTCAACAATAAATCCTACAGTAAAAACTGAACTGTAGTAATTGATCACTCGAGGCACATATCAATAAATCAAAATCACTATAACACCTACCTTGTACGCCATCATTTTTATTTATCACAATGGAAGAACCGAAGATTCACTGATATGGAATATCAAATTTCCCGTTGCTTTTATAGCTCGACTTCGAAAGTTTTGTAGGTCTCGATGTACTTCATATGAATATCAATTAATATTATTTGTCAATAGCCGACGCTTGCTACATTAATTTCATTGAAAAAACATTAGATTTTATGTCGTGAAAATTTGATAATCGCAAGTAATATAAAATACGTATTATCATGAAACTCAGTGAATGAATCGAATTTTTTTTTGTTCTGAAATGCAAAAATCAGCTCATGACATACATTTCAAAATAACCTTTTTCTTCAATTCCAAAGTGCTATTAGTTATTTATGTACCAAGTGCGTTATATAGATCCTAACACCCGGAGAGTAACATTCGGCCCGAGGGCCTTCGTCCCGAGGGTTGAATGTTGCCCGATGGGCGTTAGGATCTAGTAACGCACGTGGTGCATACAAGATTTTATTTTTCACGAAAAAATTATTCTATTATAATGATAGATCGATTTTAAAATTGGTTCCTTGCTCCTACACTTTCCATTTTCCTTCTCATAGTAGCCATGTCATTTGTTGATATTTTGACATTTGTGAATATTTTTGTCATCATATTTAGTGAATGTCATTGTTGCTTTCTTTGTGTAGTCTTATAGAAATAATGGAAATGCAAATAAATTTACCCAAGAATATCATAGAAAATGCAGCCAAAGCTGCGAATAATTCTTTGCCGGAGAAATCCAGAGTCGAATACGACAAAGATTATGAAGTATAAGTATAAAGATTATGAAGTGTATTTATAGCAACCGTATCTAAGGTAAAATCAACAATAAATATACAAGTGAAAAATAAAAAAACTGTAAACTTATTTACATCTCATTAAGCTGGTGTTCAAAAATAAAATTTGAAAAACTTCACGAACAACTTTATTTTTAGCAAGGCATCGTTTTAAACGGGCATTAAATTCTTGCTATTATTCACGAAGATGAAGTTTACAACACGAACCGCAGGCTAATTAGGCCAGTCAGTTTAGACATTGAAAATCGAAAATTTAACAATAATTCCAAAAGTTTTTGAACTTTGGTCAAGTGAATGCTACATAGAGAAAGGTGTAACCACTCTCCCTTTTAAGATATATTCATGCCCAAGCTAGCAGGGAGAATGGTTAAACATATATAGGTTCCAGTTTGTTCTCAGTAATAACAACAAGGTAAAATGTAGGTATTTACTATTTTCTTAATACATATTATCAGACTTATCGTTTTGTTTTTTTATACAATTTTCTATCGACGTTTGGGATTCTTCTTTAGATGGATTGTATTCTTGACTTCTGCCCTTTGAGCCTAGTTTCTTGGTAGCTCCAGATAAGGTGGATATTAGCTCCAGGTAAGGTGAATATTAGCTCCAGGTAAGGTGAATATTAGCTCCAGGTAAGGTGAATATTAGCTCCAGGTAAGGTGAGGTAAATTTTAAACTCCAGACAACGTGGTTTCCTTTTTAAACTCCAGACAAGGTGAATTCTAAACTCCAGACAACGTGGTTTCCTTTTTAAACTCCAGACAAGGTGGCGTCTATCAGACGCCACAGATACTTAATAAATTTTAATAAACTTTAATAAACTTTTCGTTTAATAGATATTGACTATAATTTTAACAATTAATGATCTGGTATCTTCAACAACCATTTGCTAAAAGCAAGAACGATCTTGTACCTGTTAATTCGAAGCTATCTCGAGATTTTCGTAATACGCATGTCATCCCAAACTGCGCGATTCTATTGTTCTGTGAAACACGGTATTTTGATTTAGAATTCAGTGGCGGCGGTTAAGCGGGGAACTGGCACGTTACAAAGGAACAAATCTCATTTTGCAACCTTTTCCGAAGTCCGGAACATTGTTAAAATTGCAATAATATTGAATTTTGCCTTATGCTTGTGAAAAAATTCCAAAACTTCTGCAAATTTGCAATCAATTTAAGGGTACGGAAAATTTTTCATTCAAAATTGACGTTTTTCTTTGATAAACTGACTAAAACAAAATTCCAAAAGTTCTGCAAATTTGATAGATACTTCGGAAAAATATACCGAACAGTTTTATGAATTTGCAACCTTTCACGTTGACCGGAACATGTTTATTTATAATTTTTCTGATTCGTGCAATTTTAGAGCAAGATGATCTCGAAATAATTACGAAAGTTTTGAAACATGGTTGCAAATTCAAAAATTATCCATTCTGATGCATTCGCAAATTTGCAACCTTGTACGCTGTCCGGAACATAATGCAAGTTGCAAAAATATAAAAATCCAAAAATAATATTTTTGCAAATTGCAAATTGAAATTTGCGGTTCTGGACCGCGTACAAGGTTGAAAATTTGCGAATGCATCAGAGTAGATGTTCCCTCAATTTGCAACCAAGTTTCAAAACTTTTGTAATTGTTTTCAGACCATCTTGCCTGAAAAAATGACCACGAATTGAAAAAATTATGAATAAACATGTTCCGGTTAACATAAAAGGTTGCAAATTTATACAAGTGTTCGGTATATTTTTCAGAAGTATCTGTCTAGTTTGCAGAACTTTTGAAATTTTTCAGGTCAGTTTATTGAAGAAAAACGTTAATTTTGAGTAAAAAAAATGTTCCGTACCATTAAATTGGTTGCAAATTTGATACGTTATATGAAATAATATATTTGATACTACTCAGAGTTTGCAGAATTTAGGAATTTTGTTCACAAGCATAAGGCAAAATTCAATGTTATTGCGTAGTTTGTTTTTATCTCTTTCCCGACCCTACATTAAAGTTTAAATACTTTTGGAATTATTTTCATTTGATTATCTAAACTAAACTGACTGGCCTAAATATTATAAATCATTCTAATTTAGGAATTCTGAATAATTTTGTTTCATAAAAATAAAAAACCTATATCTCATTCATTAATATTAATTGTATTATTAGAATTTACACAGTTGTGTAGATTCTCTGTAGGAATAGAGTTCATATCCACATTAATACTTCAAAAATGTAGCAATTCGCTTCCCCATTTGGGTAAATTTATTGATTTAGTTACAATTAATGTAAAATCTACAATGATACTAACCTAACAATGAAATTAATATTCTCAAGTTTAGATAGATATAGGTACGTCCTGAGTATGCGATCATGCAGTGGATGATGAACTATTATTCACTAGTGAATAATAGGTATTGTTATACGTTAAGAAGCAATGTGTTATAGTAATATCGTTGACAAAAAAACAAAGATACTTTGTAGGGAAATAAATTATGAAAACATTATGTTTAAACTACCTCTGGAAAGACAATATAACAAAGTAGGTAATTATAGGAAGAAATTTATATCGTGATTATTTAGCATAAATCGTGGCGAACAACATTATTTTATTGTTTTTACTTGAAATAAATAAACTTTTAATGCAATTATGTAACAATATCTCATAAAATGAATTTGGACAGACAGATGTGGAAAATTGAAGTAATAAACTAGTCACTGAAGAGTACGTCATTTTTGTTTTATTTCTCATTTGTCGAAATATGTTTCGACTTTTTCTTTTCCGAATTGAGCGGAAAGTGAATTCAAGCGGGAAATTCCCGCTGAGTGAATCCAAACGTCTCGTACAGATTTTTTATGGGGATTTCCTCGCCCCCAACTAAAATCGGTTTTCCTCTGGCGGAAACAACGAATGACCGTCATTCGTTTCCCTGTCTGTCAGAAATCAGTGTTTCAATTTTTCTTTTTTGCTAGATTAATCGGAAGACGTCCGAATTTTCTCAGTTCAACGTGTTGAAACGTAATTGAAGAAAATACCTCAAAAATAAAATTTCATTTCTAGGCCAAGCTACAGAGATTTTTTCATGTAAAAAGTGTTAGAAGAAAACCAGCTCCGCCATTGTGTGTAAAATAGTTCCACATGATATAATGATATGTTTTTCACTCGACTTTATTATTCATGTCTTTGTTATTAACAATTTGATGTAAAAAATCGCGTTTTTTTTATTTTTTTGCTTATAAAATTGAAACTATCAGAGTAATCGTGATGATGTCGATAGACTTATTGTAGAAAATGAAAAGACGAAAAAAATGAGAGGTCGGACGACTCGATCAGACCCTTATTCTAAGGGAAAATTGGAAAAAACCATCCAAAATGCAGTTTTTTCAAAAGTTCATAACTCGGTTATTTTTTGAGTTGTAGCGTAGATCTTCCGGTTAGTATTATTTATCAATATAAACTTTATTTGTGCGAAGAGCAGGAACTGTCCGATGCATAGTTTTTGGTCTGTGGTCATTTGATTATGTTACTATGCAATTTTCCAGCAGACCTGAATGCGACAGGTATGGTCCGATTTCAATTTACTAAAAAGATTTTGAAAGTAGAATTCTCATAGTTCAAAACGTTCATCTTGGGTTTTCATGAAAACGCTGAGAAATATGTTAAAAATAAAGCTGAACATGACGAAAAACGACCGAGCGCGTAAGAGTAGTTGAAGAGTGGGGGTAGATCAGCAGGCAAGGAGAAGTATGACAATTGAAAGCGTCGGCATTTTTGAACGTGACAGTAATTTCTAAACGTTGTCAGATAATAATTGTAAACCCCCACTCTTCAACTACTCTCACGCGCTTGGCCGTTTTTTGTTATGTTCAGCTTTATTTTTAACATATTTCTCAGCGTTCTTATGAAAAACCAAGATGAACGTTTTGAACTATGAGAATTCTACTTTCAAAATCTTTTTAGTAAATTGAAATCGGACCATACCTGTCGCATTCAGATCTGCTGGAAAATTGCATAGTAACATAATCAAATGGCCACAGATCAAAAACTATGCATCGGACAGTTCCTGATCTTCGCACAAATGAAGTTCATATCAATAGCTAATACTGGCCGGAGGATCTACACTAAAACTCAAAAAAATAACCGAGTTATGAACTGGCCGGTTTTTTCCAATTTTCCCTTAGACTAAGGGTCTGATAGAGTCGTCCGACCTCTCATTTTTTTCGTCTTTTCATTTTCTACAATAAGTCTATTGACTCCATCACGATTACTCTGATGGTTTCATGGTAAAAATTTTTTGCATAAAATTGTTAATAACAAAGATATAAATAATAAAGTCGAGTGAAAAACATATCACTATATCATGTGGAACTATTTGACAAACAATGGCGGAGCTGGTTCTCTTCTAACACTTTTTGCACAAAATGCTCACTCTAAATCTCTGTAGCTTGGCCTATTCAATGAAAGAAAGTAGTTGAAGTCGAGTGTTTTGATATATTTTAAAGTAATAAAACGAAGATTCTATGAAAATTATTATTGATTTGAGCTAAACAGGGGTATATGATGAAGATGAAAATAAGTTAAAAAATTCAGTTGGAAAATTGATCATTAATAATGCTAGTTTCAGGAGAATCGGCAATATGGTCAATATGGTCATTCATCCTTCAAAGGAGAATGTTAGAAAATTCGACACCCGTACCACACGTGAAGAGCGACACAGACTTAATAGTTTTTCTATCCTGTATGACACGGGTGCAGAATGTCTCACATGAATAATGAAGAGGAATTCAATGAAGTCGAATTTCAGTAAACTAGCTCTGTTGTAAAGTTTATTTGACGAACAATTAATTCATTTAATTAATTTGAATACAATTTCCCTACCTATTTTTTATCTTTATAGACACATCTTTGAAGTTGAAAAACCAAATTTGTTTCAGTCGATGTTTCGACTCACCATTGAGTCTTCCGCAGGTCATAAAGAAGTTATGTTTGGCTCCTCGATTAAAAATTATTATGCAATGAATTTAATCTTATATGACATCCAAAATAATGTGCTATTGTTTCGTGGATTTGTTTTACGTTATGGGCCTTACATTCCAATGGTTGATGTCCTGAGGAAGACTCAAAAAAGAGTCGAAAGGTTGACTGAAACAAATTTGGTTGTTTAAATCATAACTCCTAACCGAATAATCAATATTTTTCAAACTATCGGCAGCAACCTACTTACGCAATTGAATCTATATATGCTACTTTCATGAGAATAGGCGCCATGGACTCATCATTCATCCTTCAAGGGAGAATGTTAGAAAATTTGACACCCGTGCCACACTTGTGCAAATTTCAATTTGTATTGTCGGCAAAAAACGTGCATGTTTCCTGCTGTGATATGTCCTCAATTGTTTAATTTATGAAGTTGATAATCGCGAGATTGATGAAATTGTATTTTTATAGAACTATCTAACTTTTCTTGAAATATCGCCTGTGTATAATATCGAATTGAATTATGCCGGTCCTAGTGTGAACGGATATTTGTAATTTAGTGAAGTCGTATTGCATTTCTGTCGTTTGTCTCCTCCACAGACTGAACGATATTAATGAATGTTGTCATTGTACTGCATTGCAAAGGAAATTGTTTCTACTTCTTCTCCTTTTTCCTCGGGTTGCGCCAAAGAAAAGGTTTTCATTTCAGCTCTCCCCGAATTTTGTTTAAAAGAAAGACCGATAATATGCCTAAAGCTAATATTTTTCTACTGCAATATTGGAGTTTCTCCTAGTTCGTTAAGTGTTCTTTATATTTCCTTGAAAATAGCATAAAAGTGATAAAGCACATGGATCCTGAAAGGAATGAAAAGTCTCATGTCATTTAGAAATCACTCTTTCATGCAGCTACTAGTGAGTAAGTGTCAGTTACTCTTCTAATCTGATGATAATACAGTGGTCCGAAACGCGTTTCACAAATTTTATCAATTTAAGGAAAATTCAATATATATTATATGAATATATAGGTATATATATAATTTATATATATACAGGGTGATTCACGGTGGATGGCACATTAGACGTTTCTGGTGAACCATACAACGGGTCACTTTAAAAATTCAATGGAGGGCAAAGTCGGACATTCTCTACCCAATTAAAATATTTTCGGTAATGTGGTGTAGTAGCAACTTTGATTTTTCAAATGGAACCACCTGTATATTATATTATTTTTAGAATTTCCAACAATTTCCCAACAACTTTGCATAATATTTCCCTATACCTATCTGTTACCGTTTTCGAAATAAAAATTATTTTCATTTATTTTCGTCGGAAATCAAGACCTCTAAAAACTCTGATATCTTTGAGCTAAGAAATACAATGATATCGATATTTCGGTTTAAGTTTGTTGATACTTGGGGGCTTCCTAAACTTCAGCCTAATCTCCGTTATTGGTGGTCAAAAAATACAGTTATTTTTTTAGCTTGAAAAAGTGACTATAAGTTGGTTATTTCAAATGGAATACCCTGTATATTATTGAAAATTCGGAAAGCTGCTAGAATTTCATTTTTATCTATGTATATCATACCTATACCTAACTAGTCAAGTTTCGGACTTATGAGCACTTATTTGTGAAAATGTTCCTTGAACATGGTATTCCCTTAGTATTTGCTAAGCATGTCATGATTACTATTTGACAGTAACGTTGTGACAATCTACTAATAATATCGACACTTTCATCACTTCAGAAGTTGGAAATACCTTCAGAAACGATGGAAAAAATTTATTCAAATGAAGTTCTTATGAATTTGTTTATTATTTTTGGACAGTGTGATAAAATTATCAGCAGGACATGTAGAAAGTTCAATGAAATTTATCCGAATCTACTGCCAATGAACCTTAAAAAATTTATACGAATTCAGAACAATTTCAATAAGTTTGGATCAACTTTAAAAAAGTATCAAGTAACTTGATAGTAGAAATATTGATACAAATAATTATAAAAAGGTAAACAATTATGTAAAATTATGTAAAATATTTCAAAATATGTTCGAATCGCTGGCCGTTCACTTCCAAGCACTTCAAAATGCGGTTGTTGACTGATTTTGTCGTGGCAGATCTGATTTCATTCGGATCCAAAGCTTCAAATGTATGGGTGATCCTCAGTAACAATTCGTCTCTCGAACGCACAGGTGTTTTGTGAATTTTTTCTTTAAACATTCCCTAAAAATAAAAATCCAATGGATTAAGATCGGGTGATCTCGCTGGCTAATTCCACGGTCCCAAGCGCCTTATTCACCGATCATCAAAAAGTCTTTCCAGTTCTGCGCTCACTTCTCTTGAACAATGTGCAGGAACCCCGTCTAGTTGGTACCAACAGTTTCGATATACTTCGAGTGGAATATTATCGATGAAGTTCTCTACAATATTTTCCAAAATATTCGAGTTGCTTCTGGATGTTAATGACTCCTCGTATATCACGTACCTCAATTTGCTGCCATTGACATGCAAAAAACATTATAACTAAATGTTTCTTGATATCCGGCTTCTTTTGTGAAGTGAGGATTTTCACTGCTCCAAAAATGACAATTTTTTCTATTGAAAATCCCTTCTCTTGATAATTTCGATTCTTCAGTCCAAATTATTTTATTTTAAAAAAAATCTTCTTGAATGAGTACCAACATCATTTCACAAAGTTCAAATCTCTGTTGAGGATCTTGAGGCTTCATTGCTCGAATTTGGTGAATTTGTAATCATGCATATTATGTCTTTGCAAGATTCTTTGAATATTTTATGCCCAAATCTTCTTCAGCATTTCTTATCGATGACTCGGGAAATGCGTGAAAATATGCTAGGACATTGATTTGGTTGTCTCCGGATGTTAAAAGGCCGATTTACATTTCTTGGTGCTTTTAAAGTTGATTCAAACGTTTTGAAGTCGTTCTGAATTCGTATGAATTTCTTGAGGTTCATTGGCGGTAGATTCGAATGAATTTCAATGAACTTTCTACATGTCCTGCTGATAATTTTATCACACTGTCCAAAAATAATAAACAAATTCATAAGAACTTCATTTGAATAAATTTTTTCCATCGTTTCTGAAGGTATTTTCAACTTCTGAAGTGATGAAAGTGTCGATATTATTAGTAGATTGTCACAACGTTACTTTCAAATAGTAATCATGACATGCTTAGCAAATACTGAGGGTATACCATGTTCAAAGAACATTTTCACAAATAAGTGCTCATAAGTCCGAAACTTGACTAGTTAGGTATAGGTATGATATACACAGATAAAAAGGAAATTTTTATCATGTAGCTTTCCGAATTTTTAATGATATACAGGGTATTCTATTTGAAATAACCAACTTATAGTCACTCTTTCAAGCTAACGAAATAACTGTATTTTTTGACCACCCTGTATTAAAATAACGGAAATTAGGCTGAAGTGTATCAAGCCCCTAAGTATCAACAAACTTAAACCGAAATATCGAGTTCATTGTATTTCTTAGCTCAAAGATATCAGAGTTTTTAGAGGTCTTGATTTCCGACGAAAAAAAATGAAAATAATTTTTATTTCGTAAACGGTAACAGATAGGTATAGGGAAATATTATGCAAAGTTGTTGGGAAATTGTTGGAAATTCTGAAAATAATATAATATACAGGTCGTTCTATTTGAAAAATCAAAGTTGCTACTACTTTCTAATAGAAGTGGCAACACCACATTACCGAAAATATTTTAATTGGGTAGAGAATGTCCGACTATGCCCTCCATTGAATTTTCAAAGTGGTCGGTTGTATGGTTCACCAGAAACGTCTAATGTGCCATCCACCATGAATCACCCTGTATATATATATATATATATATATATATATATATATATATATATATATATATATATATATACATATATATTTGAGATGTTATTAAAAGTAAAAAAATCAGACTATGCTTCACAAAGTTTCCTGCGGCTATAACCATCTTCAGTTGCTAATTACATGCTATTCAGTACAATACCAGCAGTCAGGTGTGCTTATATTATACCGGGTGTTGAAAAAGTCCCGGTACGGCGGGTTATTTTTTAAGAGAAAATTCTTTCTGGAAATTGAAATATGGAACCCAAAGGGAAATTTCCCTGGATTCAGATTGGGGTCTCGAGGTCCCCCTGGGGCCCTGCGAGACCCCAGTCGAAATTTTCAAATAGCAACCCTTCCTTTTTATTCGATATTCGGATTCCTCGGGAAACTTTGAGTACGGACTCAAAATTTCTCGAAAAAATTTTCTCTTAAAAAATAACCCGCCGTACCGGGACTTTTTCAACACCCGGTATAGTGAATGAAACTGCGGAAATTATCACATGGGAAGTGTACAAAATAGGTTCTCAATTATTTTATTTGCGGATTTGTCTTTAAATTAACGTCACCCGTAATTTCCAAATGGTTCAATAGTACACCTATTCTAGAAAAATGGTTTTTTGTATATGGTAGACGGTTGTTTAATCTGTATTTGAAGAACACTGTGGTTAGTTGAGAGGAAATAATCGAAGAAGTTGAGTTTTTTGTTCTTAAGTTTTTAAGGTTTATTGTTGTTTTGATTTATGTTGTTTCTTGAAATAAAAGAAATATGTAATAATAATAATTATATATTGTACTCAAATGTTTTATATCTATTCTATCACTTATTACTTGAGTTATTAATTTTTCGAATATCTCACATTTCTAAAATTTCCCGCAATTTTTGAAGTTATTCTGTTGCTAAAATTGATATTACGATTCTCATTATTTTTGTTAAATTAGTTCAGTATTTGTATTATTGCAAATTTGTGTGCTTTTAATCTTTCGTCCAAAGTTTGTGAAGTTTTTCGAGTATATCATTATTACTCTTATCTTCTGTCAGGTAAACTATAAACGATATGAGATTTTTCGCTGCTTTATTCTTCAATGATATATTTATATTTAATAAATATTTTTATATTTTGAATTCAATTCAGAGCTATGATTTACTGCTGTCTTCCGCTGCTTGTGACAGCTTCTGATATTTGTATCATGTGAATTCTATCATCCATTTCTACAATTGCTTCAACTTTTGCAATTCTCATAGTCAGAGGAATTCAAGTCGAATTTAATTGCAAAAGTTTACCTGAATTAGAAACATTATATTCTGATGGGGTTTTTTGATTCACTGCTATCAAGGAATTTAATTATTCGCTAATTAACTACAACTTCTGTCTTCGATACAATAACAGTATTGAAATGAAGTTAATAATCTCACGTTACACTCCAAACACTTGGTGATAGGCCTTAAACTTTGCCGGTAGATTATTATTCTCAGATTAAATATTCAACATTTTGAACAAAAGAATTTCGTAATCATTTATAGATAATGGACGGAACTTGTTTATGGGGTTGCCTACTTCCTATTTATCAGCAAATGAAATAACATTTTGATGTTTAACTGATAATAATTATAGTTTCTGGATTAAATAATAAGATTTTTCATTTTGCAGTCGAAATAAACAAAATTGTTATTTATTTAAAAATCATCTAGAGCATTATGGAATGGCATCATGAAAAACATGATTCTGAAATGAAATATAGGTATATTTGATTTAAAGCATTCCTAAAAGATATTTACTTAGAAAAAGGTCGAAAGTTTTCTAGAAAAATTGTCGAACAAATTTCCAAGGAAGGTGGTTATACATATTTTTAATTGTTCACTTTATGTAATATATTAAATTGACCATGGTCAACTTGTATATTTTTCATTATTTGATTTCAAATTAAAAGGTCAACTCAGTAAGTATCTCGTCAACAAGATGTTTTTTTCTGGAGTTCATGGTTAGTCTTGTGTTTATATTAGTTGATTAAAAAAATTCATAAGTATATAACTTATGGTTTTCTGATGTTCAAAAATACAATATCGACCATAGCAACACGTGATTCATTATTTCAAAATGTTGAGAATATTGTCATTCAGTCAATAATTCGAAAGATTCCTAGATATTACGTTAGTTACCTCAATAACCCTTATTCCAAGCCCAGTATAACTGGTAATAATTATTATCAGACTATCAACAAACTGCATCTCATAGTGAATCAACATATTATACAATGTCAACACAGGCAGCCCTGGTGCAAACTCAATTTTCGCCTTCATTGTTTGCCGCAGTGAAATTCTAGCTATATATTACACGAAGTCTGATGGTCATTATTCTATGCTCGAAGTCACAGAATTTAATGGTCACCATTCTATGCTCCTCGATAATTTAGGGTCGATTGTTGGAATAATAGGCACTATGTATCTTAATAAAGAGTATTTGGGTGCAGTGAAGATATATTGGAAAATTCCTCAGAGTTCATAATTTCTGCTGCGAGGTATATTTTGTGCATTCGGAAAACTGATGTGAATATTGGATGATAAAAATGAAAATATAGAGGCGTTTCAGATCAGCATCAATGACTTTGAAATATATAATTGTGCGATTGTTCAAGAATCACATAAATAAATAATTCTATAGAAAAAATATTTTCAGTCCAAGAAAATATAGATTGAATAGTGAAATTCTATTTTGATTAACTATATTCAACTAGCTACCAAGTTGCGTGCTGCTGCGTCTCTAAATTTTTGATACAAAATGGAGCATAACTCACGAGTTT
>JARQZK010001449.1:840000-985000 GCA_030704885.1 Cynegetis impunctata | reverse complement strand
ATCTATCATATAAATTTGAAAAAATTCTTTTATTCCATTAGTTCTATTAAATTTTACTTCCGTAAATCATTTTATATATACAAATGAGTTCATTTCTAACCTTCATTTTGTGTATTATAAAATAAGTAGAAAACTTTTCATAACACCACGTAGGTGTCTATAAATTCTCTGAAATGATATAGTGCTAGAGAATATAATAGCTCTTCGTTATGTGGATTGTTTCTAAACACTAGGGATGCAATTGAGCTATACCTGCATATAACCTAACCTAAGTTATTCAATTACGTGAATATACTAGTACTATCTTAGATGAATATATCTGTACCGTTTTAACTAGTCCAATTATGCGATAACTGTGTACGTAATGAAAATTACTCTTGTTACGTTTACTAGTCATAAAGAGAGTACGAGCTTCATTATTCTGTCGCTCGTATATATTCGTTGGTAAACATTCGAAATAGTTTTGTAGCTATCAAGTAGCTCTGATGGAGCAATGAAAGCATACAAATATTTGTTTTATACCATTCGAAATTGGTTCCAGTAATTAAAACGAGAACAGTTGAAAGGCTCTCTCTGATCAGAATGTAATAACAGGAAATATTACTACATTTTATATTTCGTTCATTCGAGCCAATGAAATTTTTTTTCGATAATGTTATTTCGTTGAAATGAGAGTTAATAAAGAAACTAGAGGAAAGCGTAATAGAAAATTCGGATTATTTGTTTACTATTACAGAACCAGAGTTCCGTGGCAATATTTTCTGAATTTCCGATGTAAAATATTGAATAATACTCTTCGCTAATTGAATTAGAAACTGGGTAGTTTTTCAATTTCGTAGATCTTATTCTAGCACATTACTCCTCTGATATCTCTCAATTATACGAATCCATTTAGTCCGGGAATTGAGCTCGCCCGCGCTAGAGAAATTTTTCTCACTCAATTTTTTGCACCAATTTGTTCATTTAGGTCCCTAGTTAACAAATCTTCATGTTGCCAGGACCAATTAATGGTCAATAATTGTTTAAACAATTTTTTTTTGAACAACAGAAAGAAAAATGAATAACTTTGATGTTGCCAACGTGGTAAACTAATCTTTAGACCTCCCTTAACAAAATCCAGAAGGATTTTACCCCATTAATTCATGGCAACTCTTTGGTTTTTTAATGTTTATTAGTGCGCGCAACGCTTTTCAAACGCTAAACAACGTATCGCGCGGGTTGCAGCCATGCAGGCACTTACGTTTGTACGGTAAGTATAATATATATACAGTAACTATATTCTATTGGAATGCGCTACGCTAATGAACAAGATTATTTTCTATTTCATGATAGTTTTTTTATAAAAAAAGATATCAGTGGAAATCGTATGTAAAAAATTAATATACTTACTGTATATATAATATACTTACCGTACAAACGTAAGTGCCTGCATGGCTGCAACTCGCGCGACACGTTGTTTAGCGTTTGAAAAGCGTTGCACGCACCTAATAAACATTAATCTGAAGATTAGTTTGCTACGTTGGCAACATCAAAGTTATTTCTTTTTATATCTGTTTAAAAGCCCTGAAGATGGCAATTTTCGTCGTCTTTTGAACTTTCAAACGCGTATATCTCCAAAACAATGCATTTTAGCGAAAAATTGCAAGGAACCTTTTTTGTTCAGAATGACCCAAAAAACCTTAAATCATTTTGTCCAATGCAAAATCACCGATTTTTGCAATTTGTTTAAAAAAATTGTTTAAACAATTATCGACCATTAATTGGTCCTGGCAACATGAAGATTTGTTAACTAGGGACCTAAATGAACAAGTTGGTGCAAAAAAATTGAGTGAGAAAAATTTCTCTAGCGCGGGCGAGCTCAATTCCCGGACTAATTTGTTACAACACAAAACGCAATAATTATGGACCTTTTCACATCACGGATTTGCACATAAAACTTCTCCTATTTTCTTTCTAATTTCAAGTATAAGTTTTGTAAGTCAAAAAATATGTGAAACACCCTTGATTTCTTTCCATTTAGATTTTAGTCTTCATTGTAACTATAATTTACGAGTAAAAGTCGATAATATGGAGAAGAAAAAATCTGGTTTTTCAAAGGGTAACTGGTTAAATTAACGACTATTGAATAAAAGTTGGAGATATATACAGCGCGCCCTTTCATCTTCTTCAACCAGATTTCAACGCGTAGAAGGTTGGGTAAAATTTCAGATTAAGTTGCCACCATATTCTGGCAATATTCCGAATGTTTCAGGGATAAATATTCCTTCATAGCTATACATAATATCGAACTAGGCTTCTAGTAACAAAGGACATAAATAGGAAGGACACCCTGAAAATTACATAAGCTCTTATTCGCAATAAGGAATAAGGGCGCATTGACCTAACCCTTTTGTGGATGTAAACCAAACCCCTTTCATATCAGTAATATAATAGTGTTGAAAATTTACTATTTACTAATATTGTTAATTTGTTTGAAATCAATGATGAGGGAGAAATTCGAATGTTAAAATTATTGAAATATCTTTTATGAAAAGTTATTTACGATTTTCAAATGAGCACAATCATTATTCTGCTTGTTCTCATTCAATATGAAATTGTGTTACTTGCTAATTTTATATAGATTTGTTTACTCTTCGTATATTACCTACATATGATGATATAGTATTACGGTTTGAGTCATATACAATTATTTTATTTTATTAGTGAAAAAATAATGTTTACTCTATTTTTTAATGAAAAAATATAATTTACCTAATTGATTCAATTCAATTAGATGTATATGATATGTTTCTGTATAATGTACGATCATCAGATGCAAATTTACTCTCTATGTCTGATGATGGTACAATGTATAGAAACGCGTTCGTTAGGTGTTAATGTATTTTCTTTTAAACCTACAATGTACAGAAATGCGTTTTTTTCTAGGTATTAATGTATATTCGTGAAAATGAAGTATTTATTTCATTTATTAGGATATTTATCAATTTTCACCAAGTATTCGTCCCGATTAAAATTTTGAGAATTGGTAGAAAACCCAAACATATATTATTGTATGGTAATAAGACTTCCGGCAAGTGTATTTTAATTTGAATTATTGAAAAGTATTTTTATACAAGTGTTGGATCCTTTTTTTACTTGTTGGTTTATTCAATAAAATATATCACGTGTTTGAAAGTTTCAAAAAATGTAGTGCATTTTTCTTACGGTTAAAAGAAGAATAAGAAACTGAATTGATACAAAATTAATGCGTTGTCTTCCTCTCTTGGTATAATTTGGCAGCAGCGTCTAATTCAACTCGATCCTCACGTAGACTGTCGAGTAAGGTTGGGTAAAATATATCGATATATCAAAATATCGAAAATTTTTCAAAAAATAATCAATATATTATATCCGATACGGTTGTTCTTGATATAATGAGATAATTTCGAAAATAATTTTAAAAAATATAAAAATCGAAATTTTTATTCAAAATTAGGCCATCCTCAGTGTTTCAACCAATATCTATCATACCAGATCTTCCGAGTGGTTGTTTTTAAAATGGGTTCAAATTTCTATGGTCTATATACATAACTATGGCTAGAAAACTTCCGTTCAGTATTATCATTTTCTGAAGAAAATTTGCTGAACAATTCTTTAGTCATTTGCTTCAACTACTTCGCTGGCCAAGATTGCGTTATTAGTATATATGAAACAAATTAAAAAGTATATTAAAAAAAAAAGTAGTATTAATATAGCACCTATTAGTGTTTTGTAGTTCCATAACCAAAAATTATCGTTTATACAGGGAAAGTATGCGACTTCCTTAAATTTAAATATCCACGTAAGGCAGCGATTGTCAGCCATTAGAATTCACCGCCCAATTTTTAATCATAATTTACCTACGTGCTCCCCACATACAATAAAATGTATACAATTATAATGTGTTTTGAATTTTTCGGCTCTAAACCTAAACTACAACCTTATTGTACCTCACAAATTACCAAAAATACGGAAATTTATTGACATTTGGCAACACCGATCCTCACCATTGACAAAACAAGAATTCGGTAATTTTTTATTGCTTTTCATTCTTTGGGCAGAAGCAGATGATGAGTTTTCTGCACGAGAAATAAGGGCATTTTGCATTATATTACCATTTTCAACATCCTACCTTTGTGAAACTGAATTTTCTAAGGGGGCGTGCTTGTAGACAAAATATTATAGATCTTAGCTAAATATAAAAAAAAACTGAGTGTCTATTTCTAATATTATTAGACCTTCCTTCGAAAAATTTTGCTCTGCAAAACATACCCAAAAAGGTCCCTAAAAATTAATAAATTTGTTTTTAATTTAGCAATTTTAATTGAGAATATTTATATACTTATTGTATTTACTGAATATTTTGACGAAATGCATTTTGTTTTTTATGGTGTATGTGTGCTCTCCTTTCTGTCAGTTAAAAAATTTTTTCAAATATTATTTTGTCTTGTGCTCGCGCGCCCTCTTTAGTGTGCCTCCTAGGGTGTCACGCCGCACAGAATCACGGCTTAATCTGAAATTATCATCGATAATTTGACTATATCGACACGACATTTATCGATATAATAAATTCTTTTCATTTGCCCATCCCTAGTGACCAACGTTCATCGTACGTGTCGGGCGTTGCCCAACCTATCAACTTTTCACGAAATCTTTATTGAAACCCAAGAAGCGGGCGGCAGACCACGCCCGATACCTTGCGTTTTCGACGACATTGACATACATTGCTCACGCAGACCGCATTTTTATCTCTTTTTGCATAATACAGGTCGATCCACTTCTTTTTTTTTTTAGAACTCTTACTTTTAGATCGGAAGGCTCCAAGTTTGCCTTGATGGGCGTATGACATATTGTTATCCGATGATCTGGTTATAAATTGAGGTTTTTCAAAACTTTTCAGTATATCTATATATATATATATATATATATATATATATATATATATATATATATATATATATATATATATATATATATATATATATATATATAAATATATACTGAAAAGTTTTCAAAAACCTCAATTTATAACCAGATCCTCGGATAACAATATCTATATATATATATATATATATATATATATATATATATATATATATATATATATATTATATATATATATATACTCTAGATATATGTATATATATATATATATATATATATATATATATATATATATATATATATATATATATATATATATATTATATATATATATATATACATACATAATATATATGTATATATATATAGGGTGTTCCTTGAGGACATGCTAATATTTAAGGGGGTGATTCTTCGACTCATTTTAAGAAAAAAACTACCTATGAACGTATGTCCTAGAAGTCTTAACTATTGAGATACAGGGTGATACAATTTTGAAAAAAATTTTTTTTTTTTTTTTTAGTAATAACTGTGATAATATTGTAGACAACCCTATGAGATTTGGTATATTTTTTGTACATTTGGAAAATATCTGATCTCCTAATTTGCTTTCAGTCGATGCACAAACATTTCCACATTGCATCAGACTTTTGAGGAATTGATCCTGAAGTAAAACGATTTTCATTTTTTTGAGGCAAAAACCATGCGTCGGATAGAGAAAACCCATGAGATCAAATTTTCTCAAAAATAAATGAGGATCTCAAAATTTATTTTTATTTCAAGGGAAAGCAGAGGCTCAGTATTTTTTTCTTCAAAAAAATTCAATACAAATCCCGTACGAACGCCGCTGGTAGGGAAAATGGAAATTTTTAAATCACAAAATGCACCTTGATGCATAGAAGATAAGTACTAAATTTCATAAAGTTGTCTGCAATATTATCTGTTATTTTTAAAAAACTAATTTTTTTTCATAATTTCATCACCATGTATCTCAAAAGTTAAGACTTTTACGACATACGTTCATTGGTAGTTTTTTGCTTGAAATGAGTCAAAGAATCACTCCTTTAAATATTAGCATGCCTTTAAGAAACACACTGTATATATATATATATATATATATATATATATATATATATATATATATATATATATATATATATATATATATATATATATATATATATATATATATATATATATATATTTATATGAATGTATAAGGGAAACGTGATCGGCACTTGAGCCATCAAAATATTTTGGGATATTGCTGGGGTATTTTGCTACCTTTCCATAGGTTAAGGAGATATGTTCTTTTAAAATTAAGTACCCAAAATCCTGCCTTTAGAAAATAATGAGATTTTCAGTAATGCTTGTAAATTAACCAATTTTCATAAATATTCTGAATTGAATACTTTTTGTAAAATTTCATGTGTTATTTTCACCTGTCCCTGTACGTAACTTATGGAAAAATTCCACTTGATTGTATGTGAGATTGCCAGATTTGACACCTCTGGACTTTCTCCCATGGAATCATTTCAAAAGTTTCATTTATAAATTAGAGCTTTCCTTTTCAGAATATCTCGCCAACGAATGAGAATAGCATATTCTGAAATAGCGAATAAAATGTTTCAAAATATTCTGGATTATATTAAATAAAGATTTCCTTACTATTTGGCAACAAATGGCTTTCAATTTGTATATCTGATTTATGATATTTGTTTGCAAACTTTTTTTCGATATAAATTACCAACACAACTTCCAAAAGGTTCTAGAACTGGTTGCAATTCTGCTTAGGAGGATGAATCAACATCCACGAAGTTTAATCGAAATCGACCTGTATCAGGGTTATTCAGGAAAACTTAATCACTTAAAATATTCTAGGTGGATTTATTTGCCACATGGTATATTTTAAATCATTTATTGTTTCATAGCAAGAAACGTTTCTTTGCAAATTCTTTTAGATATGAAGGAAAGGGGCAATAAAATATTAGAGTAGGCGTTATGGAATAGATGCCACAATCAATAATTTTCTCTGCCAGGTCAGTACGATATTTCCGTCATGCTGCAGATTGGACTATTCTCGCACTTCAGTTATCGTTTCGCCGACCCCGTCCCTCAACTCTAGTTTATCATCTATGAACTATTGACTTTTAGACATCTTCTGGAAGCGAATGTCATAAACGATCCATGTTGAGAGTTTAACTCGCGCCTGGATGTCCAGAAAACGAAAAGAACATGATGGTGATTCGGAACACGAAGATACCGATGTTGCATGTCAGCCGCCACTCAAAAAAACTAGAAGTGATCAACGTAAAAAAGAAGACCCTAAAATAAAAACGTCTGAGCTCGTTAGAGTGAAATTCCTAGATTAAATTAAATTTTTCTTATGATTCATTGGTTGATTAAGAAATAGAACAAGTAAAGTACAATACGTCAGGACGTTTTTTCTTCAACTGGCGGAGGTACAAAAATTACTGCAGGTGATGAAATTGTTTTCTTCTGCCATTCTCTGTAGGGCACTGTTTCCTGTTTATTATTACCCCTAAGTAATAAGAAGATGACTAAAGACGTCTAATCAACTACCTTTTTAGAAATAGCGGCCTTCTTTATCTTACCAGATTAGTTCAGGGATGAAATTCGACAAAAATTATCAACATATTTATCCTTATTATAATGAAATTTCACTTGAACTTGCCACTACTCTCCCAGTTACCTTCAAGCATAAGGTAGCACCATCTCTGTTCACTATTATTCAATTACTCCATATAATGATTCCTCATTACAGCCTATAGATGGCGCTTGTTCTGCATCGTATTAGCGAGCAAAGCGAACTTCAATATATTTTCTCCCAAATTTGTATTCATTAGTTTTTTGATCTTTACTTCCTGTAACTCAGAATATTTGGAATAATATCAACTATTTTGTACCTACTTAGTAATTCTAGGATAATCTTAGAGAATCGACTAAATAACCCGAATAAATCTTCATGGTTCTACAAAAGTTCAGAGTAAACCATCTAGAAAATGATATCTCCATTTGGAGGAAACTGCAACTTCGAATTTAAAAGCAGACAATAATAGTCTGCACTCTATTCGCTCTATTACGTCTATAACCTACAGCTGAAAAGTTCACCTATATATCTTGTTGTTTTCAAGAAACAGAAACAGCTCTTCATTCGTGCTAGGTATGACATAAAATACCAGTATTTCCGAGCTCTGACCTTATTATTATTACCGTGAAAGCTTTTATGACATAAGAACTCGGGTTCACTTTATAAAGGGAAAATGTAGTACTTATGTATTACTTCAAATGAATGTCGTATTCCATTTCTCAGTTAGATATCAAGCAGATCCTAGTAGTGTAATATAATATTCAGTATATTCAAGACGTTATATTAAGTAATGAAATAGTCAATTTCAATTAATAGTAACAGCAAAATAAAATTATTGAATTAGTTTTATAGTAGCTGTCAATGTTTTGTAACATGCAACCACGGTAACGAGCAAAACAACTGATGAACCAAAACAGTTTGTGATTGTGGCTCTTCGACTTTTTAATGTCCTGAACGAAACATTTATACTTTCTGTGGTTGTGAACACAACGAGGTTATTCACTTAACACTTATCTCACTCTCGGTTTCATTGTTAATAATATTGTTTATAATTACGTGGTATATATTTGGTATAGAAATGTGGTTTGATGTAATTTTATTTCTATGTTTTACATTGTTTAGTTCTTAGATTTTTTCGATTGATGTGTTTTTATTTCTATGATTCAAATTGTTCAGTTTTTCGCTATGCCGATAAACTGTATAATGTTAAAGACAATAAAGCATTTTTCGATTTGATTTGATTGAACATTTATATAGATGGCCATGATAGAAAAAAATATTTTAATGACAACTGAATAACGCATGCTTTTACATAGTTTGTGTTTCAAATTTTCTTTTTTTTCACGATATTTGTCCAAGGAAATAACACATATCGAGAGCTAAAATGTCACACATTGAAAATGTAGGTATGTTGTGTATATTATTTCCACATCACTTGATGAAAGTATAGAGATGGTCCAAATATTTTGAATCTTTTTTTTAATTAAATCGGCCTAGAATGTCCCAAAACGTGTTAAGAACTAATTTTTGCTAATCCGATTGAGCTTATTTGGTGCAGGGGAAAGGGGGCGAAATCACGTAATTATTCGTTGAAAATTGAGTAATATGTCGCAACAAAAATGTTTGGGGAACAAAAGTTTGATAATGACAGTAATATTATTATATTATATTATATTAGAGTGATTTCGCATGGTGTGCCACAGGGCTCTGTCCTTGGGCCACTACTATTTGTCGTCTACATTAATGACCTGCACTTGAGCATGCTTCCTTGCAGAAGTGTCTTATACGCAGATGACACTACTATACTTATTCCAGGCAAATCGGATGATGAGATCAACTCGAATATTGCTGTGACTGTGGCAGCGGCTGAAAGATGGTTTACATCAAATTTTCTCAAATTAAATTGCAATAAAACGCAGATAATAAAATTTAGCTTTGCCCAAAACTGTGAACCAATTGCTGATGTTAAAATGCTTGGTTTAACTATTGACAGTGGTTTAAAGTGGCATTCTCATATTCTGGAGATATGTCTAAGACTAAGTAAACAGATTTTTCTTTTAAGACAACTTAAAAAAACTTTTGCAGTTGATATATTGAGGACAGTTTACTTGACAAATATTCATTCTATCCTTAGTTATGGAGCAATTTTATGGGGTAGGTCTTCAATGGCTGAACGAGTATTTAAGATCCAAAAGCAGGCACTTAGAATAATTGAAGGTGTTGGACCTACGACTTCTTGTAGACCACTTTTTATTAAACATCGTATAATGCCGCTACCTTGTGTTTTCATCTACCATATGCTGATGGAGATTCGACGTGTATCCAGCACTCTTCCGCCACTGGATTATAATCATGATTATAATACCAGATCTTCGGGGATTCTTTTACTTCAAAGGCATAGATTGGTCAGATCTCAACTTAACTCATTAGATTTTAAATTGTATAATAAACTTGGTGCAAATATAAAACGTTTACCTGTAACATTGTTTAAAAAAAGATTAAATCGATTTTTGTTGAATAATTGTTTTTACTCGCTTAAAGAATATATGGAGGCACCATCCTTAATGTAGGAGTATTTCTTTTTATTTATTTTGAGTGTTCTTTAGTGTTTTTACGTATAAGGTTTTATTAATGTGAGGGAATGGCCATTCGGCCATATTATAATATATTATATTTTATTAGCGTTCAATATTCGTAAGTTTTTCCCTTTTAGGGAATTTATATTATGATACATACAATTTTTATTGACCTGCATCAAACATGTACAATGTAACGATGTTAAATAAAGATTTCTTTCTTTCTAATGGAGATGTATTTGTTCAATTTCCAGCTTTTTTTTCAGATATTCGTATATCAAATTTGCATTATTTATTATATAAATTCACAAGTTTTCATATCAGTAAATTCATATTGATGAGTTCATAACCGATTGCCATTCTGGAGTTCCAAACAATATACCATTTATATCACATGTTTGGTTATTAATGGTTACTGAGCAGTTCTTCTTTATTGACTAGCTAACACATGAGTTTCCATATTTCATACCAAAAATATATAATGAACAAAGTGTAAAACAACATGAGAAATAATTTTTTTTCCAGAGAAGAAACATGAAATTCAAAAGTCAAAAGGAATTTCGTCATTAATATCAATCAGTTTCTCAATACGTTCAAGTATCTATTCAGCTTAGTATAGACTTTTTATTGAGAAATTTCAGTGTCCGAAGATGTCATAGTATAGGCAAAACGTTCAACAAAATGTCATGAATTTCAATTTAAATAACTTAAAAACTAGTATTCTCATTATTCTAATTTATAAGTGGAGTGTACTTTCATCAAGTAACGTTGTCCATTAAACATAAATATAAAATAAATGAAGAAATAGTTCAAATTGTGAATTAAGGGTTAAATTACTAAATCATAGGTTCACTTCGCTCTGTTACAATTAAATAAATCACAACTAAATTACTATTTTGTTATCAGGAGGATCCCAACTCTGATCACAGAGACGCGTTTGCACGGTGTCTCCATCTCCCGGTGGTATCCGGAACAAAAGCAATAAATTAATAGGTGTTAATTTTCTCGCTTTCTGTTTTTCAATCAATATCTGATTACGCGAATTAAACGTCTACCCCTTGCTACCCATCAGGGCTTGTCCCACCCGCGGTTCTTGCTGGAGATTTAGTGATTATTTAGGGCTCCATAGGGGGGCCTTCGTTAGTTCAATAGCCTTTTTGTTGGGTTTAAAGTAAACAGTTTTTGTTGGGCGTGGAGAATGATACGATTTGGATCACGTTTTCGACAACATTTCGCAATTTGCCGATGAAACGTTTAATTTAATTAGAGTCCCGATTTCGTTGTTTACTGATCGTTGTTGGGGGAATTGGATTCTACTTCTTGAGAATCTATCACTGCTTGAAGATCTGTACGTTAAGTCTTTAATTACAATTTTGACTGTGTCAATAGTTTAATCAGAAAATTCGTTAAAGGGGGGCAATCCTTTCTCTGAAACTACTTTTTCTCATCCATTATGGAGACGAAATAACAGATTCAGATGAAGAATAATTTCTGTAACTAAAAATAAAAAATCTCATTAGATCAATTAGCACCATCTGACGTTTATTATAAAACACTAAAAGGGTTGCAATATAAAGTCCTGATGTTATCAGTTTGTTAATCGAAACACTTGCGTTTAGTGCCAAAAAATATTCTGATGTACCTACAGGTGGATACATTTCGATATTGTATCAGAAATTCGAACTGAGCTTTTTCAATATCGATATCACCAGAAAAAAAAAAGGGTTATAGAAAGTAAAATCTGAAACCTAAGAATATGATGAATATAAGGTAAATTCTTGATCTAACATAGAAATAGTTATTTATGTACCAAGTGCGTTATATAGATCCTAACGCCCGGAAGGAAACATTCGGCCCGAGGGCCTTTGGCCCGAGGGATGAATGTTAGGATCTTGTAACGCACGTGGTGCATACAAGATTTTATTTTTCACGAAAAATTTATTATATTATTATGAAAAACCGATTTTAAAATCGGTTAATTGCTCCTATACTTTCCATTTTCCTTCTCAAAGTAGGTAGGCATGTAATTTCTTGATATTTTGACGTTTCTGAATATTTTTGTCATCATATTTAGTGAATGTCATTGCTGCTTTTTTTGTGTAGTTTTATAGAATATAGAATAGTTCATTGCCGGAGAAATCCAGAGTCGTATACGACTGGGATTATGGAGTATTTAATCAATGGAAGTTGCATCCTTTCTCCTCGTACAATGAGCGGGCGTTATGATCCATAATGCCCGCTCATAACGCCCTAGGGCATAATGAGTGTATTTATAGCAACCATATCTAAGGTAATATCAACAAATAATATACAAGTGAAAAATAAAATATGTTTGTTGTTATTCAATATTTTAGACAACAGATAACAAATCTTTGACGATTCTTCTATCATTATGAGAATCATCCCCTCTCTGGAAAATTTCCTATTTTCACTTTACGAATATTCTCTTATACAAAGATGAAACCGTGTTAACTTATGGATGAAGATTGAAAACAAGAATTGTTATTAAATCATATCACAACAGAAATTAAATTCATAAAATTTTAAAAAATTCAAAGGTACCAAGGTTAGACTCCCTAGAAAGGAGAGAATATTAAGAATTAAGAACAAATTACTAAATGTATCATCTTCATGAAAAAACTAAAAACAGTTACTATTTATCTCCTATTTACGAAGAAATATTATCACGAAAATCATCTAGATATTATAGCTACCATATGCTGAAATGAAGCTTGGTTTAACACAGAGAATAAGGGCTGATTGAATTTAGATTTTTCTTTTTTATCCGCAACCCAAATAAATTTCACAAGTTTCGTTGATGAAACGACTGTTGAGGATAATTATGTTTGCTGTAGTAAAATATTGAACTTGCAGGAAATTGCACGATTGAAATTCCTTTCAAAAGATTTTCTATAATGGGCTATTTCATCAACATGATCGTATGCCAATATTTGTTGCCAGTGATGTATCATCATTGGACAATTTCAATTTTCGCCGCCTCAGGCTCTGAGTGAATATGAAATGGTAATTGTTCAGCAAGGCAATTTACGTAGTGCATTGTTCCTAATATTTATAGCAATGTACTTTAAATTACATCATATCGAGCTAGTTGTCCGAGTATGATTAGCATTCGGGAGGTCTCGGGTTCAAATCCCAAGGTCGACTGATCTGCAATGAGTTTTTCTCAGACGTTTCTTTATATCATAGCTAAATCACTGCCAAAAAACTCACAATGACGAATGCTTGAACAGTATTCATTTTCTCTTCTATAGATTGTAGGGTCCCACCAATCTTTGTTGTACTTATACATACAAGTTTATGAAATCTTCAAATTCATTCACGTCGGGTTAACAACACTGAGGAGATCATCCTCTTGGTCATGAAGTTTTGTATGATTATTTATTAATAAAATAACTTATTTGTTCAAACTATGTGATACTAATGAAAATATGTACATTTCCCCTAAACAAATTGTATACGTTTTCGTTAAATCATAGTGTTGAATATGTTAACATTTCTTTTCTTCAACTTATTTTGAACTGAAAACAAATTCAAAATTAATATTTGTTCAAAATCCTCTAAACATAAACGTTAAAAATTTTCAAATGGATAAAGTAAAATTTCTTATTTTGCAACATAAAGTGGAAAATGGATGAAACGATAATGAATTCAGAATCTCCTCAGATTGTGGAAGCATCTGCCTCCGATTTCCTTATCGCTTCTTTCAATGTGAATTTGGATAAAATTGGACATTTTCATCTGATTCACGACCTCCCTAGTTCTTTGAATGCAATGGAATCCCATTTTGGGCGATGGCTTGAATTAAAATGGAGAAATCTTGCCAATAAATACAATTTCTTACTCGAGTTTTCGCTAGACTTATTCTACGAGCAATTTAGTTGAAAATTTATGGGAAATAAGTAAACCTCTACATAAACCTATCACATGAAAATGTTTCTTCAACAATTTCTATCTGTGAAAATTGAATTTGAAAATAATAATTTTTTTTCTGTTCGATTTTCAAGGAAAAATATTTCATTCTCTAGTTTTCGTCTTTCCTTTAATTTAGATGTAGATTTCTCTTCATTATATCTTATGAAAATATATTTTCTTTCTAAATTTGCCATCGAAAATTTGTAACTTTCATTTGTTATTAAATGTGATGCATAAAATTCACATATTTTCTCTTTATATCGATAGCTTTGATGGTTTTCCATTCCCTTAATTATCATTGAAAATATTACCAGAGGAAGTGTGATTAGCGAAAAATCGTGAATGCTAGTGATGAGAATGGCTCAACCTCGCCTAACATTTCTGCCCATAACTTTTCTCCCAAACATAGGAACTATATTGATTAATGTTTATTTGACGCGACAAATATGAAACAACAAATACTATGAATATCTTCAATTTGATATTAAGATTTGCCACTTCTTCAGATTTTTATTCTGTAATAGGTAATAATGCAGAGGAAGAAGAAGATCACGTCATTGGTTAAGATTAGTATTCCACTGCTGAAATTATGCGCTAAAGTTAGTTTAGTATCGATTGATCAAGAGGTTTTTCTGAACGAACGGTGGGAATTTTTTGAATAATTGAAATGAACACATATCAAGAATTTTACATTACTTTAAACAGTGTTCTCTCTAATTTTTTCGCTGACTGAGTGGTAAAAAAACATAGGGAAGCTAAATAATTCAAAACGTATGTAAAAGTAAGTCAAAATTCATTTTGAATAAATACTCTTGAAAATAAAATTTTCAAGCCCTTTAATAACTCACACACAAGAAAGGATTTTCACATTATCGTGCATATCTTTGTTTATATTCTTTTTTGAAAATGGATAAGATCTAATAATTTTAAACGTTATTTTACGATGAACATAAAAATTGAATGTCATTTTATTTTCAAATATTAGTCAGAATGTGCTTATATGTGGAATATTTTAAATGCCAATTCAATAAAATTAATTTTTGATTAGTATCGAAAAGTAATGATAATTTGGAATTATAAAAAGGGCAGCACACCCATGCTGCTCACAGGAATCTTTGACTGTAAACATATAAAAAGATTAAAATATATATTATAAATTTCTCCGAAAATAATTTAGATATCAAATAATAGTGGAATAGCCAAATAACTAGGTTGCTTTTTATGAATATATGATATCTGAATTATTGAGGTATGTATTTATATATATATATATATATATATATATATATATATATATATATATATATATATATATATATATATATATATAATCTCTTGATAATTATTAGCAATAACAGGCTGGTTGAATCTTAAAAAACTCGATTTTATTAAAAAGTTGACATTTCACTACGATATTCGTAATTGAAATTTCTTTGACATTTATTGATTTGAAAAAATTTTTGAAAAGACAAGGCTGCTTTGTCTTGCTAAATATTTATTATATGCTATTCAGTCTAATATTAACATTCAAAATAGTTATCATTAGATGGTAAGGGAAACCAAAGAAACCTTTACCTACGTAATGTTTGAAAATAAAAATAATAGGGTACTATTTATCTAACAACAAAGAAATTAGTCATGGGAAAACATTAAAGATGTGGAGTAGATTTATCGGTATAGTACGTTTATATGGAAGCAGCCGTTGACACGTGTTTCGGACTCTTTGGTCCTCATCAGAACGGCGTAGCCAAGCATTGGATTGAAAATTTGAAGATGAAAATAGTACAACAAACAAAATCCTCTGATACGGAAGACAATCACACAATTGTGGTTTATTGTTTGAACTCTCCGGTATGGGAGATTTGGTCAAACTTTGCCACGAGATTAAAAATAGATCACAGGCAACAACAATTCGAATAAATAATTAAATATTGCAAGCTGAGAATATGGCAATGACCCCAAACTTAAGCTGAGAGTTTTAAGTATTGTTCTAAAAACTGTAAGTACCTTTTTTTAAAAGATTTGAAATTCTAAATAAATAAAAAATTTCATTAAAAACGGCTACTTCCATATAAACGAACTATACCGATAATTTTGCTCTACCTATTTAATATTTTCCCGCGACTAATTTCTTTGTTATTGTTTATTTACTCGTTCTTAGTTCTCGCGGATAGAATTAATCGCCTCCGTGGCAAAGTTTGACCAAATCTCCCATACCGGAGAGTTCAAACAATAAACCACAATTGTGTGATTGTCTTCCGTATCAGAGGATTTTGTTTGTTGTACTATTTTCATCTTCAAATTTTCAATCCAATGTTTGGCTACGCCGTTCTGTTGAGGACCAAAGAGTCCGAAACACGTGTCAACGGCTGCTTCCATATAAACGTACTATACCGATAATTCTACTCCACATCTTTAATGTTTTCCCATGACTAATTTCTTTGTTGTTAGATAAATAGTACCCTATTATTTTTATTTTCAAACATTACGTAGGTAAAGGTTTCTTTGGTTTCCCTTACCATCTAATGATAACTATTTTGAATGTTAATATTAGACTGAATAGCATATAATAAATATTTAGCAAGACAAAGCAGCCTTGTCTTTTCAAAAATTTTTTCAAATTAATAAATGTCAAAGAAATTTCAATTACGAATATCGTAGTGAAATGTCAACTTTTTAATAAAATCGAGTTTTTTAAGATTCAACCAGCCTGTTATTGCTAATAATTATCAAGAGATTAAAGATAGATCACAGGCAACAACAATTCGAATAAATATATATATATATATATATATATATATATATATATATATATATATATATATATATATATATATATATATATATATATTCATTCGAATTGTTGTTGCCTGTGGACTATTTCTAATCTTTTGATAATTATTAGCAATAACAGGCTTGTTGAATCTCAAAAAAAAAAGTTTTGATAAAGCCACGAATGTCGTGGCGAAACGTCAACTTTTTAATAAAATCGAGTTTTTTGAGATTCAACAAGCCTGTTATTGCTAATAATTATCAAAAGATTATATATATATATATATATATATATATATATATATATATATATATATATATATATATATATATATATATATATAACTATGACATCTTTAAAAAAAAGATTGGCGAACTACTAATCTGGAGAAAGCAACACAGATAAGATCGAAAAGATGAAAAATCAATGCAACACATACGTATGTTAGGGTGATTTGTATAATTTACCTCAAAGGGGTTTTATATTATATTAAGTCATACAGTAGTTTGAAATTCTATGTTATATCATAACGCGAACATATCCAGAAATTTCATTCTGTTTCTCGAGTTGAATAATGATTCGCTTTTTCGGAAGAGCAAACAGTACCCTGAAGTGTCAAATATTCATGAATGAAACTTTGACAACGCTTTATTTCACGTGAAAAGCCAGTCGCTTGTACAGATGAGCCATCAGCGTACAAAAAAACATCTCGCAACTTCTGAAATATATTCTGTTCTCTGGTAATATTTCCAGCATTCCCTTCGGACCAATCTAGGCTGCCTTGAAAGGTATCATTTATTTCAACCTCGCAGTTGTTGATAAATGGAGCCATTGAGAAGCAACGATTTAATTTGGGAATTCTTTGGATAAAACAGAAATCACGTCGAGACGAAAGTAATGGTCCTGTGAAGGCAATTTTCTTATAATTATTGTTTTTTTGTTTGTTTCACGAATCATCTTTAATAAATTCGATAATTGATGAATTTTTTGCTTGCTCAAACCTTCGAAAAGAACAAATTTATTAATTGGATGTTATTTCGGGTGGCGTATTTGAAATAGTCGCGGTGTAATTTTTTTTATAATATACCCGGCGGCTGGTCGATTTTTCTCTCAAAGAAGACTTCTTTTAATCGTTTATTCAAGGATGTACATCCCTCTAAACAGGGTGGCTTGCAATTCAAACTTCTACTTAATTAAAATTCGATCGAATACTTGTTTTTCTATTTATTTTACCGATACTTTCAATAGATTTTTATATTTATTTCAATACCTACTAATCCGAAAAAATTCAGATTTTTTGTGAAGAAAATTCAAATACCTTTTAAACTGCTATTCAAAATCCTTGTGGGAGTTGAAAGAAATGACTCTACCATTAGAAATAATCCAGTTGGATTACTTTAAATGCGCCTCCTGGTATATCAAAATTCGATCAGATGTTTTCTCTTTAAAGGAAAATATTTTGTTGAATAGTTCAGAACTATCAAAAATATTCATATCTTATGATTCAATTCAGTTCAGAAATTTTGATACATTGAAGTACATTTCAAGTACATTGGTACATTGAAGTAAATTTCACAAACAATTATGATTCTTCAATTTGTAAAATTTATTTATTTTTGTTTTTTATCTAAAGATGAATGTGTGGAATATGATGTTTTGTGTTATAACAATCAGTATTTGATGAAAACTTCCACTTTCAAATTCAAAAGTACAGGAAGTTCAATAAAAAAAATAATTTATTAGATTTATATAAAAACAGACAGACAGACAGACAGACAGACAGACAGACAGACAGACAGACAGACAGACAGACAGACAGACAGACAGACAGACAGACAGACAGACAGACAGACAGGCAGACAGACAGACAGACAGACAGACAGACAGACAGACAGACAGACAGACAGACAGACAGACAGACAGACAGACAGACAGACAGACAGACAGAAAGACAGACAGACAGGCAGGCAGGCAGGCAGGCAGGCAGGCAGGCAGGCAGGCAGACAGACAGACACAGACAGACAGACAGACAGACGGACAGACAGGCAGGCAGGCATACAGACATACAGACATACAGACAGACAGACAGACAGACAGACAGACAGACAGACAGACAGACAGACAGACAGACAGACAGACAGACAGACAGACATACAGACATACAGACATACAGACATACAGACAGACAGACATACAGACATACAGACAGACAGACAGACAGACAGACAGACAGAGAGAGACAGACAGACAGACAGACAGACAGACAGACAGAAAGACAGACAGACAGACAGACAGACAGGCAGGCAGGCAGGCAGGCAGGCAGGCAGGCAGACAGACAGACAGACACAGACAGACAGACAGACAGACGGACAGACAGGCAGGCAGGCAGGCAGGCAGGCAGACAGACAGACAGATTCATGAAAAATTTCAGAAATTTTTTTTGTAATTCAATTGAACCCTCTGGTGCCTTCGAGATCATTTTATTATTGTTGAACATCATTTGTAGCGCTTTGCGAAAACTGAATGAACCCGAATATCTAAAAAAAGTTATTATTGACTTTCTTCTTAAACTTGTCTTATATATTTTCCAGAATTTATTAGAAATCAAACAAACTCTCTAATCATTATCTGGAGTATTGGGCCTCTGATATTCGGCCTTCTAGAGGAGAAAATTTATTAGCCAGCCCATTATTGGAAACCGAAGTAGGTAGTAAACGATCTCTCGAAAAGGAAAAACGCGGTAGCGATGGAGAAAATTCCCGTTATAAATCCTCCAATAAAAGTTGATGTTTTTAAACAAGCAATTCAACAACGGACTAGAATCTGAAGGGGACCATTTCGTGGAAGTTGCTCGCATTAAAACGCGAATATGAAAATTATTGCGCTCTTTGTATCGGGTAATCCGAACCCCCACAACATCAATAAATATACTGAAGTGCTTCCCATTGTACAATTTCACAATTCTAGTGATTATTGCTAACTGTAATTATCTCACGTACTCACGTTAGATTATTCCTATTCTCGGTTTTTTCAGTAATTATCGAAAAATGAGAAAACGAGCACAGTTATTCTTGCACGTGTTCTGAATATCAGTGAGAATTAGTAGAAATTATCTTTGAGCTGGTACTCAGTTCGATATGTTGGAATTTCCTGTATTGAAGCAATAAAAATTTAAATGCATATATATATATATATATATATATATATATATATATATATATATATATATATATATATATATATATACCGGGTGTCCACGGAAGGTGACCCGCTCCTATAACTTTTTTGTTTTCAGAGATAATGAAATGATATTTAAAAGATCTGTTTAATTCATAAAACTGCATTTTTTGACAAGTAACTCAACTTCATGACATAAACTTTCGATTTTTAAATGAGACTCCTGGTATCTTTTCAGTTTTTTCGCCTCCATATGACATTAAGAATACAACCATGCATCATTTGTTACTTTTTGAAACCTTTGTTTCATTTTTTCGAAATATATTTTTATTCTAGAAGGCTATAGATGTCTTCAAATCAATAATTTCGGCCCTAAAAATGCCCCGTTTACCGTCCTGGGATGTAAATTTGTGAGCGTGGCTTTGGACTTCTTTTGTTTCAGTTGTGTTGGTCACAGGGTGCTCGATGATTTCAAATGTTATTCTAATCTCAATAAAATTCTTCATTTAAAGAAAGTTCTAAGGTTATGGGATTTCAGGTTTTTATCGAAAGTTTTCTTTCAGCCTTATACCTAGAGTGCGGTATCAAATTAATCGTAATAAAATCATCTTTTTTTTTAACCCGACGATCCACCATGTTGCCATTTGAAAAAAAAATAGTAATGAAAGTTTCAAAATCAAACGTCATATAGCTGAAACATTTTGATAGAAAACAGTAAAGTTGTATTTCAACATACATTTTAGGACCGAAATTAGTTATTTGAACGCATCCATAGCCCTCTACAATGAAAATTTATTTCGAAAAAAAATAAAAAAACGGTTACAAAAAGTAAAAAATGATACATGCTTATATTTTAAATAATTAATGTAGGAAGCTGAATACACTTGTGTATAATAATTAATATACTTGTGTATATGAGAATTCTTCATATTAATTATATTCTAAATGTCATATAAAGACGAAAAAACTAAAAATCTACCAGGTGTCCCATTTAAAAATCAAAAGTTTATGTCACTTCATGTAAAACCGGAAGTTGCATGAAAATAAGTTACTTGTTGCAGTTTTTTCCGTTGAACAGATCCTCTAAATTTCATTTCATTATCTCCGAATACAAAAAAGTTATAGGGGCGAGCCACCTTCCGTGGACACCCGGTATATATATATATATATATATATATATATATATATATATATATATATATATATATATATAGAGGGCACCAAAATTGCTGGGACATAGTGCTACCACGTGTAATAGATGTCAAAATAAGTCGATTGGGCCCAATTTATTTATATACCAAAATGTACCTTTTGTCCGTGAGAAGATTTGAATGTTTACATTATCCCCTTATATTTTCTTCAGAACTCTTCTCACTTAAGTACCTACACTACTTAGGCCACACTGAGTTCATTCCAAGAATATATAACACACAGTGACACATTATAAGGAGTAAAATGACGGCATTACTTCTAGACTTAGCTCGAAAACATTACCATGTAGTTCCAAAGAAGCTGTTATTTTCCGTAATCATGAGCTCGAATCATGAAAGTTCCCTAAAGACTTGATGTTATTTATCAAAAACTTTCGACCCTTTGTTTCTAACGACTCTTTCGCTCCTGCTGCGATGCACTAAAATTAATAATTCGCTGCGTTGTTTCAAGTCTCAAGGGGTTGAAGAGGACGCAAAAGTTTTATTCAATTAGAACGACCAAGTTTCGTAATTTAGCATACAGCCTCATCGGACAACAATTTATACGGCAGTTCGAATGAATATCTGATCGTCATGCGACATGGAAATAGTGGGTGGATTTTCAGCCTTTTCTTCTTTTATTGTTGAAATGATGTGAAACGCTTTGCTTGATTTCACTAAGATAAGTGTTCATATGTTTCGGGCTACTAACCGATTATCAAGAGCTTATGACAAACTAAAGTTGAAAATGAAACAATCTTTATATTTATAATATACCTTTGATAAATGGAGAAATACTAAGGTCTGTTTGGTCATCAAACTTAAGACCAAGCTAGTTAGTCGAGTACTTAGCGTACGCTGGCTAGTATTTGAGAGGTCTCAGGTTCAAACCCCGGGGCCGACTGGTCTGCCATGAGTTTTTTTCAGAGGTTTCCTCATGGTAATGTAAGTCACTGCTTGCAAACTTATAAGGCGAATGCTGGGCCAGTATCAATCCTCTGAACCCTACCCACACTTCCTATGTTCCATAAATATCCCGTCTGACCTATCCTTAATGCACTTGTACATACAAGTGTATCCTCTGATCTGGCTGAAGGAGTTAATCCCAAACTCAAGCTGCCCGCCTCCCTGATACATACTTCAGGGAGGAATGAAACACGTGTGTTTCCTTTTTCCAAACTTAAGTTGAAGATGTGTTCAATCTATCTATTTATAATACAGGTTTAATGGGCGTGCAAATAATAGGATATATTTAATCACTATAATATTTAATCCCCAAAGCCTCTAAATGGCCCATATTATTTCCTTTGTTCAATGAATAGAGTATTTTCGAGTTATCTAAATCTATAAATTGATTTTGTTTACAAAATTGTAGTTACGTTCCTATTTTGAATATTGATTTGTTATGTTCTTTCAATCTTGTGTCGATATTCCTACCAGTTTGATGAATTTAAAATGCATCACAATAAAATTTCATTTTATATTCACCAGATTTCTTAAAGACTGTCCTTATTATTAACCAATAAGGAACTTAAATTACTTTTATTCGTAGGTACTTATAGTTCTTATATTGTATTTATTCAGTCTATTATAGATCTTGTGACTTAATTTGGGGACAAAGTTAATTGAAATGGTTCCAAAGACCCAGTCAGATGTAAGCTTCCTCTGGACAATAAAACTATCGAATAAGTTATGTCATTCGACTACCTAGGCATACAGATCACCTCGAGTTAAAATATAACGAATGAGGTGAATGGACAAGCCAATAAAGCCAGCCGAATATCAGGTGCACTTCGGGACATCATCTGGAATAACACTTATATGAATAAAAAGGCGAAAGTTAGAATATACAAAACCTTTGATAGACCGGTATTGACATACGCTATAGAAACAAGAACTGACAACAAAAAAACGAAAAATATCATTAAGGGACAGGAAAAGAAAGACAGACATAAGACACGAATGTGAGGTGGAAGACATTGTCAGGTGAGGACGTAAACGTCGAAGAGCCTGGAATGATCATGTGGACAGAATGGCTGGAGGAAGGCTAGCAAAAATCGCTAGGGATGGTATACCACGAACACGACTCCCTTAGGAAGACCTCCAATGAGATGGACAGAAGCGTGGTCTTCAATATCTCAGGGGAACTGAAGGTTGGAAAATACAGGCCTAAGGCCTACGATATGTGGAAGAAGAAGAAGAAGTTAATTGAAACGAAATTTTGATCATATACAAAGTTGTAATTCAAACCTTGTCTTGCATTATAATTCAAATATTCATGAATATTGTTACCAGTTTTTCATCAATTCTTGTTCTAACAATAAATTACGTAAATTTTTAAGCTACAGTTCCATCGGAGCATCATTGAGGAATATTTTGTTGCTGAATGTTTCTCCTTGTTGCCGAAAGTAGAATGTTAGAAAGTTATGACAACATACGTAAACTTCTTGTTTCCACTGAAGCAACTAAAATTGTAGTAGAAACAATCAACATTTGTTGCCGAAACAGAAATTTTAAGGAAAATTTAGGAACATTTTGGAACATTTACGGAAACAAGCAACAGCAACAAAAATGTTCCTCCGGTGGAACCGTAGCTATATATTTATTCGTATTCGTACTTCACAGCAGACTGAAAATCTGCGACACGAATGTTTACTAGTTGCGTTCTCGATACGTTTCCACTGGGATAGCAACACGGGTTTTCACAAATGTTTCCTATTTTCTTTTGAAGTTTACCGCTGAAAATGGAAACCGGTGACAAGTAGGAACACTCAACATTTTTTGCCGAAAAATAAAGAAATTTAAGGAACATTTAGGAACATTTACGGAAACACGAAACAGCAACAAAAATGTTCCTCCGGTGGAATCGTAGCTTGAAGGGCGACAAGTAGAGAAACAGTCAACATTTGTTGCCGAAACATGAAGAAATCTTATGGAACATTTAGGAACATTTTCGGAAACACGCAACATGTAGCTTTACATGGCTCATACATAAACGTTACCTATCACCTCATTGATTTCGTATCCTCAAATATTCGCAAGCTTATCTTCACCAAAACATCAACTGTTTTTCGTTTGAAATAAAATCCTTCCAAACTTGGAAAAAAATGTAGAAGTTAATGGGCCGCTCCGTTAGAGCCTGTATATTCAGAAGCTTGAAGGCGTCGCCGTAATCAAATAAAAAGCGCGATAAAAACCAGCCGGGAGTTTGAGAATTCGTTATTCGGACTTTCCGCCTATTATAGTCTTATATAAATTCCGAAATGCGGCGGAATATAAATCGTGCGTCCGGTCGCGCGACGTTGCCAGAATGTTTATGGAATTGTTTTTTCTCTTCGAGGGCGTTAACATTTACTCGAACAAACTGTGTGTTGTCGAAGAGTAGGATCAATTCGTTTTGTACTCAGCAGGCATGCGAAAAGGACTATGTCAGCTACAAGATTCTATACTGCCATTTTCAGCAAAATTTCGTTTTGTTAACTTTTAGCTAGCTACATCGGCACTTTCAAGGTCTCAGTTCGTGGGTCCATAAACTCTTGCATTATACTTTTTCTTCCCTCTGTTGATATTATGTTCAATATCTACAATAAAATATGACTATGACTATGACTATGACTGAATGACTAACTGACTGACTGACTAATTGACTGACTGACTGACTGACCGACTGACTAACTGACTAACTGACTAACTGACTAACTGACTGACTAGCAGATCAACTGACTGACTAGAAGACCAACTGACTGACTAGCAGACCGACTGACTGACTAGCAGACCGATTGACTGACTGAATTATTGACTGACTGTTTGGCTAACTAGCTTACTGACTAACTGATTGTCTAGATGACTGATTGACTAGCTGACTGACTCAATGTTAAGTATATTAAATTCTGCAGAAACATTTTTATTTTCTCTTTCTGATCGCCATCATCCAATTAAACACTATTATTATAAAATTCGTTTTATAACATTTTTGGATTAATGTTTTCATATAACACTCACTAAAATCAATCAGTTTGTTGCATTTATGTTTGAATCTGCTGAAGGAGCGCTATGAGAGGAACAATTTCCAGTTCTAAAAATAGAATTTTCACGGGCAAAGTAATTAAATTTTTCAGAATGAATCAAACTTCATTAAAAGAATTACAAGGAAAGAAATTTAAATTTCCTTCTGAAATATATGTGACTCTATATTTAATATTGACAAATATATTTCATATTTAATATTCAAATTGTTTATCTCAAAATTATTGATCGTTGTTTGATGTAAACATACTGATAGGCTTGTGAATGTTACCGTTATATTTACGCTTTTTTTTTGTTTTAGGGGGTGAACACAAACTCGAATAATCTACGAGGAGTTGAGGTCCAGTCTATAAGCCGAGAGAATCTGTCCTATATTCAGCAGGTATGCGTAAGTAAAAACACTTATAAGATTTCCATTTTTCGAAGGTTTCAATCGCTATACTGCTTAAATGTTTGTGGTTCAAACTGACTAGACCAGATTAGTTGAATTTGAGAATGACTAAACGGATGGACCTGAGAATTTTTTTATTATACGGAGCAGACCGCTGAAATCCAACTAAATTACTATCTGTTTTGTCCGCCATCTTGAAAAACAGGTAATCGTCGATAGATCGGCGCCTACTTATCAAATTTTGTAGTTTTGTTTTTGTAGTTTTGTATGGAGAAATATTGTCCACAACTTTCATCTAAAAAATATTTTCGATATTTGTGAAAGAAAAAATGATTCATGGTACTGAATTTCATCGATTATACTGTCCGATTCTGTTTTTATCAAAAAAAATTGTTAAAATAAAATTTGTAGTGGACACAATTCCAAACAATTTTTGTATAAATTCTTTGCGATAACTCATATATTACGTGAGATAAAAAGCTTCAAATTTCTATTTGTTCATTATAACTGAAAACAACCCGACGCAGCAGAGTTGTCCAATTAACTCCTGTGTCAGTAGTAGAGGGACACACAGATGGAAGTTTTTGAATTCCTACTGATTTAGGCATCTCTAATGACCCTCCCGTTTTGTAGATGTTGGCCACTTTTCGAACTAACTAATTTAGACTAGAGATGCTGATTCAATTATTCGAATATAGAGGTCGTGGTATCGCTTCTCAGAATGAATAAGGATAAATATTTTTCCTAGACGCTAAAAATAGTTTTTTGTTATATTGCGTCGAAAGATGGATGATTAATAAATCAACCAACAAACCTTCATATATGCGCCTTTTCAATTAGCCACCGAATAAATTAGAACCCGTTTCCACTCTAATTTAAATTAATGCTGGAATATGGTTCTGTAGTTAAAAATTCAATTCAAGAATCTATTTACGCCTCGAGAAAAAACCGAGTCAGCCTTTTCAAAGTACACAATTTATTTCCATTAAAAATATCGACGAGAAACCCATTAACTTCATGAAGAACATTTCAGCAAATTCAATCAGAGAACACAAAACTCTAAAAGAAAATGAGAAAACGCGTATAGAGGAACTGATTCCATAAATATCAAAGCGAGTTTTGACAAATTCCTATGAATCCGACGTTACTTTTCATATCGAATTTTGCGTGGTATAATTCAATTAGCTCAAGGACGATCGTTACGAAATTTAATTATGCTCCAATTCAACTAAGTATGATAGTGCAGTGCAGGAAATCAATGCGGGCCTGATTTCGAACAAGTACCGCCAGATGGCAGAAGTAAACGGCCAAGCATTATAGGAAACTAGCAATCTGTAATGCTCAGTATGACCTGATTAAAACTTCGCCGCTCGACTACTAGAGGGCGCTAACGTGATATCTGTTAGTACAAGTTTCTATACTACAGATGATCATTTCTCTAGACTCGCTTTCGCAACCAAATGTTTCAACTGCACGTTCATGATTGAAGCGGTATCCCCCTAGCGAAATTTTCTAAAACTAAAATAAGGCAATGCAATGTACAAGCATTACAGTTACCTATTATAGTTTTTGAATTATTATAATTTTTAGGGTATATATATATATATATATATATATATATATATATATATATATATATATATATATATTTTTTTATATATTTTTATATATATATATATATTTATATATATATATATATATATACATATATATATATATATATATATATATATATATATATACCCAGACAGCACACACATGTTCTATGAACATTTATAGAAGCTTTCACCAGAATGTTCATGAGAGAGGAACTCTGATTCTATAGAGGAGCTATGAACGTCCTTCAGAATATTCTTAAATCTTCTTAGAATATTCTACAGTATTATTTTAGGAACATTCTCAAAAGATCTCCTACAAATATTCTTCCAAATATTCTATGGAGATTTTCCTCTAGTTCTAGAAATGTTCCAGAATATTCATTCCACATTCATCCTGTCATCATCAGGCAAGATTTATGCAGCACAAATGTACACCAATCTAAACGCCAACTAAGGAAGCTGAATGGTGTTCATCTTCAAACTTATTGATGGTATTGATTCCTTAGTTGGAGTTCAGTTTGATGTAAATTTAGGCTGCATAAATCTAGCCTAACATGATTTGTCAGACATGGCTATTAACTCTGGGATACAATTTTTGATGATTTACCTTCTACACAAATTCAACAAAATAATATATTGGTCTAAGATTTTGAATAAAAAACAAAATGTTAGTTATGAGCATTAAGCTCATTATTAGTTAATGATAAGAAATGGATAATTTTTATCGTTGAAGGTAAATATCAGAAACTTATCAACATTTCATATTAATAGAAAATACATCAGTAGTAACGATTTATTCCAAGACTCAGATGAGTCAAATGATAAACATTTAAAACATAATAAAATTAAACATATCTAGATATTCTTCAAATAAAAAAAATATGTACAAAAAATCATTTCTGAGTATTTTCCTCTCTTTCTTTGGCCTTCACTAGCCAGCCCTTTATGGCAGATTCCACATCAGACTCTGTGATAGTCTTTTTGTGTATTTTCATCACAGATTCTGAAAGACAAGAGAAAATGCAAATAAGCTATCTAGAAAACTGAATAATTGCCAATATAAGAAGTTCTCTAAATATAATTAAAATTAATTACCAGGCAATATAGTTATAGTTAAACCACAATATATTTAGTATTCTCACCTTTAACTACAATGGCTATATTTAGAGCAGAAAAATTCTCCTTTTTTTTTAAATCCAAGCCAACTGTACTTCATTGCCAGTACATTTGCAATTAACTTCTCCAGCAGTCGTTTTGTCATGAGTTTGTGGTTTGACCCCCAATTTTCGATAACTCGTACATCTAAAACGTCCCAAATATAATATAAATAATACATATCAAGAACAGCATATCTGTTATTCAAATAATTGTCTACATAAAAATAAACCATTTGATCTCACCACTGTTTGTTTTATTATCAACTATTTCTGAGTATTGTATCCAAATCTTTCAATATTCACCAAATAGTTTTAAGGGAAAATTGAACTTATCAGAAATCAATCTTCAATTTGCTGGGTTTCATCACCAATTATTATTATTTCTGTACAATTTTCCAAAATCTTCCGTGATTTGGTCTAGTTTAAAATTTTATTATAGACATTTGTCTAATCAGTATTTGTCTCTTGAAGTTCTCATCTGAAAAATGGTTAGGTAGTAGGTTATTTTGTAAAAGGAATAAAAATACATACCAGCAAATACTTTATAGGTACTCTTTAATTGGTAAACAGGATCAGCTGAAAATTATGTAATATGAGAACAATAATTATTTTAACTTCATGGCCAGTTGAATAGTTGATTTTCGTTTGTAAAATCACAATGAATACCAAATGAAGACTCAACATCATGGTCTGCATGTGAACAATTTTCATAATTGTTGTTATGGTTGACTAGGGTTCCACTACCACTTCTATTTGGAATATTTTCATTAGTTAATACTTCTTCATGAAGGAAAGCACTCTCATCAGTGTTTATCAAGCCCATACACCTTTCGACTTCTTGGTGTATCTTCCGATAAAAACTGGAACTTTTTCTGGACATACTAACACCAATCACGGAAGGAAGGTCAATGTATGATAACAAGAATTTGTTAAGTGCGGTAGACTCTAATAACATAAAAAAAACTAATGATATATTTTAGCATAGAGTTATTTCACTTACCATCATTCAACTGGTTTGAGGTTAGTTTTATTATATCGTTAATGGAAAAAAAGGTCTACTTATTTACCTTTCAATCGACACCAAAATCAACCAACACTCAACACAATAACGCTGCAAAACTAATTATTAAATAAAATAATATTAAACTAATAAAACCGCCAAAACTGGGCTAACAAATATCAAACGTCAGTTCTCAGTTGATGTGGGTTGATGTCAAATTACAAATATACGATAATGATCCACAGAACTCACAGTCACAGAATATTCTGACAAACGTTCGACAAACGTACGAATTATATTCTAGTCTCAAGCTCAAGAATATACTAGTAGATACTGAATAAACTAGTGCTATGGATATTTTCTAAGAATATTCTAAGGATATTCGCAGCAATGATATTATAAGAATCTAACTTTTGGAATATGATGAGAACATTAACAGAAAGACATTCTGTGAATATTCTAGATGTTCTACGACGATTCGTGGAATATTCTTTTTGAATATTCCGAAGGATGAACGTTCAGAAAGTAGTTCGCACATTCTAAGAACGTTATGTGCTGTCTGGGTATATATATATATATATATATATATATATATATATATATATATATATATATATATATATATATATATATATATATATATATATATATATATATATATATATATATATATATATATATATATATATATATATATATATATATATATATATATATATATATATATATATATATATATATATATATATATATATATATATATATATATATATATGTATATAATAATAAAGTTTATTCAAGTATAAGCATAAATAAACATGATTCACAGAGATAAGATTTCCTTAAAAATTATCTGTACGTGACATAATTGCGTTTCTATAAAGTAAATTTGTATCTCAAATATACATAAATATGATGATTACTTCTCAATACATTTGGCACTACTTTTCCATCATCCATTTCTATATATTCTTAGATTTCTTCTTATGTTGTATGTGTATTATCGATTGCAAAATCTAATAATAACATTTAGTGTCTAGTTCGGGTTTCAATTACTATATCGGGGTTTATTCTGACTTTTATTGGTTGATGATGAGGCTCTAAGAAGTCCTTGCTCTTGATAAAACCATTGTTTTTTTTATTTTTTTGGAATTTTCGGGATTTCAGATTTTTCAGGCTTAGTGGCAGGGCTGTGTACAGCTTACCAGCCACGTAAGTACTTGATCTTTGTCCAATTCTTTTTGAGCATTTGGGAGTTATGTAAGTATTCTCCTTTATATCTGGTAGTGTATCGATGCTCCAGGACTTCGAGTGGGATTTTGTTTCTGTTTATATTAGTGATTTACTTGTAAAGCATATAGTTGTCGAATATCCAACACTTAGCTATTTCGAATAGCTTGTCACTTGGAAAGGTTAAGATTTTCCATGGATAATTTTTAAAATAATTTTTGAGTAACTTTCAGGCTTCGTAAATGATTTTCGTATGCACCTCCCCAACCTATGATACATAGCTTTATGAGCGATTGTACAAGGGCATAATAAAGAATATATAGATGAGCTTGACAGTTCGTATATTTTTTTAAAACATCTGATTTTTGTAAAGAAGTCCTCTGAGCTTTTTTACAGAGTAATTTCACATGCTCGTCCCATCTCAAATGCTGATCTATGATTACAACCCAAGTATTTGATACTCGATGTTGGTGGAATCTGACAATCGTCTTTGATCCTCAACGGTCCTATTTCTGGAATTCCTGTTGCGTAGATGAAAACGCTATATATTTTGTTTTTTTCGGTATTAAGGGTTAACTGATTGAATTTGAACCAGTCTACTATTTTAACAAAGTCTATCAGTACTTTGTTTTCTAGGTCCTCCCAAGACTCAGCGCTATATTGAATCACAGTATCATCAGCGAAATAATAGTAAGTCCGCTGCTTTCCATTTTCAAAAGACTGTCCATGTAGAGTAGAAAAAGAATAGGGCCCAGCACGGTCCCTTGGGGAACACCGTACGTAACCGTTCTTTCGCTACTTCTTTGGACACATCAATGTCCCACTACTTGCTGCCCGATTCGACAGATAACTTTTGAGCAATTTGTAAACAGTCCTCGAAAACCACATCTTTCAAGTTTTATCAATAGCTTGTAATTTGCGAGACGGTTATCGAAAGCTTTAGAGAGGTCAAGGAATATGCACAAGTGATGGTATGTGTTTTATCTAAGTAGTTATATATATTGACTGTTAACTCCCTTATTTGCGTCCTCGGTTGACTCCCCCTCATAAACCATGCATACTGGTTTTTATCAGAACTATGTTAAATTTTTCCAAGAATTTTGATTATACGTAACTTGATTTAGTTTTTTCAGTTTTTTTGCCAATATTGAAATTAAACTCACTGGTCTGTAGTTACTAATTTTTGATTATATCTCGCTCTTATATAGAGTGGTTTTATACTCCTACTTTGAACAAATCAGGAAAACATCCGTTCTCGAAACAATTATCAAACAGAAAAACATAATGGCTCGGAGATTTTCGTTTTAATTTCTTTCAAGGTTTCAGCTCGGATTCCGTCATATCCAGGTGCCTTCGCGTTTTGAGTTGATCAATGATTGATTCAATTTCACCACAATCTGTCGGTTCGAGAAAAAATGAATTTTTTATAGGAAGATACGTGTCAACGAAATTTTCGGACTCTCAATTTTTTCCGCATAAATTTGCCTATTGTACTATAGTGTTTCATTAAAAACTTCTACAATCTCAACTTTATTTTCGATTCTTCCTGATCGGTTAATATATATGGTATGTGATGTTCAGACCTACTAGAATTACTAACTCTACTCAAACAATCCCACTAAGGCTTTAGATTTGGATTTATTTCCTTCTACAGCATTTATTTTAAGTAAGTTTTTTAGCGCTATCGATAATTTTTTATGCAGTTCATTTCTAAATTCCACATATCTCCTTCTTTTCAGTTTTTTCATTTCCTGGATCATTTGTATGTTTAACGTAAAGTTTATTTTTTTTGTTTATAGATTTCAAAAGACTTTGGTGTAACCCATGCCTTTTACGATTACTCTGTTTATTAATTTCTTTTGATAGTTTGTGTATTATTCGCTATGTTGAGTTAATGTTTTGAACAAACATTTTGTTAATTAAGTTTGTATCATTTACTCGTACATTTGTATCCATGATTCACTGTTTAAGTTTTTCTCGAAGCTCATTATAGATTTATGTACGTTTTTTTGAGCTATTTTTATTACCTGTCCCTGCTTCTTGTCGGCTTCAAATAATAGACAGCATTATTGGATTAGTGATCAGTTATTAGATACTCTAGTACAAAGGCATTACCAATTTTCATTTGATCGTTATGATTTATAAAATCTTTTACGAAGAAATGATCAAGGCAACTTCTACTTTCTGGGCGAGTAAAAGAATTTATCAATTGATTTAAAATCCCGAATGAATTCAGAATGTTTTTTGTATTCTGTGACAAAAACATCATCTGCTAGAAGATCCACGTTGATATCTCCAACAACAATGTGTTTGAACATTTCTCGTTGGCCTGCAAATATTCACTCAGTTCGCGGTTAAAGGTATTCAACACACTTTAGGTGATTTTATTATATTGCGGTAATTTTAATGAACTGATCATTTTTCTTCTTAACGTAAATTTCTAAAATGTTTGTTTCTCCCATTCTCCGTTGTTTTATATTCGTAATTAATATTATTTCTCACATAAATGAGTATGCCATCATTTTTTATTGTAATTTCCATTGTTATAAATTACATTGTAACCTTGAATGTCGAAAGTATTCGGGAGTTTCTATACTAAATGTTTCAGTCAAAACAATTATGTCTAAACAGTATGGAATAGTTTTCTATAAATAATTTCAATTCATCATAGTTTCTTTAGCCAAACTTCTTATATTTCATATTAATGGAGAATTTTAAAAAGTGATCCGGTGTTGTTTCCTGCGCGTAAGGTTTGGATATATCTTGGATAGTTCTGGTGTTATAAGTTTTCACAAGTATAATCTCTTATATATTGGATCCATGATTAAAAGTTCCAATTGCAAAATATAGCAAGAATGTGTTACAGCCTATAATCAATTATAATATTTAATATCGGGTGAATGCAAACCATCAAATAAAATCAAGAAACTTCGCAATAACAAATGTAACAATCAATAAGAAAAGAAAAGGAAAGAAAAGAAAAGAAAAAGTCTCTCTATGTACTGTCTTCAGGATTGTTGATTCCACGCTCAAAAAAAAAAAACTTACTGATTAGATCCTTCCTCAATTTCATTCCCAACCTTGCGAACCAAATCTGCTTTCATATATCTTCTTAGAATCTCCAAGTTTTGGTGGCAGTTGTTGGTTTATTTGGGTTCTGAGAGCGTGTATTTTCTTTACGTCATACTGTGTCCCATTATCTCTTCTATAATCCTCGCCTATATCATCTTGACCTTTTTTTTCCCTTGGACTGAGGTGTTGGGGTGCACTATTAGATTGTTGATTCCTCTATGTCCCCCTCAAGTTCTCCCAAAGTGTATTCTTCCTTTCCAACAACCAGTTTATTACCTCTTATAAAAGACTTCTTCGAAGTGTTAGCCCTAGCTTTAAGCAGATGTTTTCTTAGATCGTGAAGTTCTTCTCGTTGTCGTTTGGTTAGGTCATTAGAAACTGCAATTCCAGTACCTTTGAGCTTCTTCAATTTCGAAAATATTTGCCTTTTTTTGATGTTAGTTAAAAGTTCGATCTTCACAGGACAATTTGGACCATTTCCCAATGGGAAGCAGTCACTTACATCGCTTTCTGCAACTTCAACACCAAGTAACCTGTTCAATTCCTCACATACATAACATAAAATATATATGTATATATATATATATATATATATATATATATATATATATATTTATTTATATATATATATATATATATATAAATATATATATATATATATATATATATATATATATATATATATATACATATATATTTTTGTTGGCATTAAATAATAGTTAGCTTAAATTCAACCTACTTGAAATCGATGTTGGTATATTAAATTTTCAAAATTTAAAATAACAACTTAAGAAAACTTTTTTTAATGCCAATCAAAAAATAGACAAATATAAAAAATCTGGGGTTTATAGAATTGAACATGGTTGAAGAACATATTTCTTACGATAGAAAATCTGCGATATTCGAGCACATTGAAACTACAAAATCATAATAGAAGATCTTAAATTTCTACATATTTGCAATTAAGAAATCACAATGAATATGTTGGAAAGTTTGGAAATTAACAAGCTTAGAAAAACCCAGAATTTCAAAACGTAAATAACCAATTAGACCTCAACTGCTTTCTACTCCTAAATCTATAAGGGTTAGATATAGGGTGCATTCGCGTTGGGAGCTTACACGCTTTCAGCACGCTTAATCGTCGTTTTCAGCGTTCGAATTGGCGCTGTGAGTGTCAGGAAATCACACTCTTGGCTCGATCGTGGAGGTACACGCTTTCTTCATCGAGGTAGGGCAGCAAAAGCGTGAGCCCTAAGGGTAAACGAACACTTATCCGCACCGAACGCATCGAACGAATCGAAGTCTAGCTGGAGTTCTTCCAGATTCGGAGGATTCGATGCGGGTAAGTGTGCGAGGTTTTATAGGATTTCATATTAAGAATTCTAAAATTCGTTTCGTTCGGTCCGTTCGACGCGTTCGGTGCGCATGAGTGGACTAAATCTCACTTTTCGTTGACACGAATGCTTCGTCAGCGTAAACTAACCTTACTTTTCTTATCGATAATTAATTTATTTTTGACTGATCAGAATTTAGAATGGCAAGTTATTTACATTTATTTTCATTAAATTTAAATGATACAGAATCTGGTAAAACTTATACCATTTCTGTCACATCCGATGAAATTAAACTGACTATCGTCAGAATGATTGTCAGTAATTTCCAATAAATTATTCATTATTATTATATTTCGCAGATTAGCCATTTCAAAATATCTAATGCTCATAACGTCCAAAATGAACGATATGTTCTTAGCTCTAGTATGCCAACATGAACACCAATAATTTGTGCTTATAAGCGTGAGCACTTACACGTGTAAGCGCCCAAAAAAAAAACACACGTGTTTCATTCCTCCCTGAAGTATGTGTCAGGGAGGCGGGCAGCTTGAGTTTGGGATTAACTCCTTCAGCCAGATCAGAGGATACACTTGTATGCAAGTGCATTAAGGATAGGTGAGACGGGATATTTATGGAACATAGGAAGTGTGGGTAGGGTTCAGAGGATGAATACTGGCCCAGCATTCGCCTTGTAAGTTTGCAAGCAGTGACTTACATTACCATGAGGAAACCTCTGAAAAAGCTCATGGCAGACCAGTCGGCCCCGGGGTTTGAACCCGAGACCTCCCAAATACTAGCCAGCGTACCTAACATACTCGACTAACTAGCTTGGTAAAAGCGCCCAATGCGAATGCACCCATAAATAGTTTTACCTTATACATATCCTACATTTACTTGACAATGATGTGATAGTCGAAACTGGTTGTAACTATATTTTAAATACATTGTGTGGAAATTGACGAAAAGCTTTTTTATTTCTGTTTATTAAATAATTTAGAGCGCTAAAGCTTCATTTCATGTTTTCTAAAGAACGGTTTTTCTCCGTTAAAAGTAATCTAATCGAGTCCGCTCGTCGCTCATTTTCTTCGTATTGCAAACCCCTACATTCTACACTTCGTATTTTTGAATCATCGAGATTGCTTGGTTACTTTTCATTTTATAAGCGTAATGCGGAACTTCTAAACGACAAACTGGTAACAAACGTAAAGTAGATACATAGATACATCAATACCTAGATACATATATACATATATACATAGATACACAGTTAAATAGATACATAGATACATAAATACGCAGATACACAGATACACATATACACATATACATAGATACATAGATACATAGATACATAGATACATAGATACATATATACATAGATACATAGATACATAGATAAATAGATACATAGATACATTGATGCATAGATATATAGATACATAGATACATGGATACATAGATAAATAGATACATAGATACATAGATACATAGATACATAGATACATAGATACATAGATACATAGATACATAGATACATAGATACATAGATACATAGATACATAGATACATAGATACATAGATACATAGATACATAGATACATAGATACATAGATACATAGATACATAGATACATAGATACCTAGATACATAGATACATAGATACTTGAATACATAGATACACATGATTTTTCTGAAAAAATCCCTCGAGGACATGCATAGGTCAAGCCTACAGATGTGCACGCCTCGGTTTCTAGAGGTTTAACACTCGTTTGACTCACTTGGACATAAATGAATGAATTCAATTTTTTGAGCAAACTTAATGACAGTAGCAGGTTTTGTACGTATAGGACAAACTTAAAAAAATTAATCAAACCTTAAGTAACTCATTAAATTTCTTTTAATATAAGCTTTGATAATAATTCGAAATGTTCGCTCTAACTTTTACCGTTCTCGAGATACTTAGATCACGTGATCGACCTGAAGGCCATAGGTCATCGGAGTTTTGACTATAAGGGTATATCGAACATCGCTGTTCAGAATCTGGTGAGAGCTAAGCTTTATCTCATACCGTTTTCCGCTGAAGCATGCGTACAGACAGACAGACAAAGCCGTTGTGAAAGACCTCTACTTTTACGTTAAGAAGTCTAAAAACACGATTTTTTGCTCTAGAATATTTATAAAAAATGAATAAATGGTAGTTACGTGTCTGGAATATGGCAGAATATAAGTACGAACTGTCTTTCGTGTAACTACTATTTTGTAACATAATCATTTTTCGCTACTATATTGCTTAGTCCAGGGCTTCCCAAACTGTGCGTCGTGGCATTTTCCTGAGGGAGTCGTGAGGCGTTCTACATAGATTGACTGTCTGCCTCGACTCGACCGTGCCGAACGCACGCGTTCTGTTGAGCTGAAAATATTGTATTATATGCCCTATATTATTAATATAGGGCATTATGAGCGGGCATTATGGATCATAACGCCCGCTCATTACACGAGGAGTAATGAAGCAACTTTCTTTAATTAAATATTTCATAATCCTTGTCGTATACGACACTGATTTTTCTGGTAATGAATTATACGCAGCTTTGGCTACATTTTCTATGATATTCTTGGGTAAATTCTTTTTTATTTCCATTATTTCTATAAGACTGTGCAAAGAAAGCAGCAATGACATTCACTAAATATGATGATATTTTGACGTTTGTGAATATTTTTTTCATCATATTTAGTGAATGTCATTGCTGCTTTGTCAAATGACATGCCTACTATGAGAAGGAAAATGGAAAGTATATGAGCAATTAACCGATTTTAAAATTTATTTTTCATTATAATAAAATTATTTTTTCTCGAAAAATTAAATCTTTTGTGCACCACGTGCGTTACTAGATCCTAACGCCCATCAGGCGTTAGGATCTGTATAACGCACTTGGTACATAAATAACTATTGGGAAGCCCTGACTTAGTCTATTATAATTTTCATTTCGTTTGAGAAATTCTCCTGTGATAAGGGTATATCTATGAGTCTATGTATCATACTATTATATTCTGCTAATTTATGTTGGCAAGGGTGTAAGAACGAATTGTGTATTGTGTGAATGGGAATTTCATGACGTCGAGTTTCATGAAACTAGCACCGTTGGAGGGTTGATTTGATTAATCATCAATTTTACAAATTAATTTCCCAACCTATTACCATCTTTGTCATACACGCTGCGCCTGTTTAACGCAAATAAATATTCATTTTCAATATATACACATATAAAGTTGAAGAACTTCACTGACCTCTTGAAACATTGCAAATATCTTCCACTAGAGCCGGAAAAACTTGCACATTCTACAATAATACGTACATATCAGCAAAACGAATTCATTTTCTACCGGCATACCATTCCCGGCTTGTCGCCAATAGCAACCAGAGATTGCGTGAGTCGCGATAGCGACGCCTGCCGACGTCGTCCACGTAGTTTAGCGGCACGCCAATCCAGGTTGGCCGGGCTTGAAGAGAAACGCTATCGCATTCGTTTGTTTACGTTTCGCGCTTTCCGAAAAATTCGGTCGGGTGCTGTTTTTCGGGTTTTTATATAGTTTTTGTTGGTTTGGGATACAAGTGACGTAATTTTCAGGTCCATTGGGTAAATAACCTTTGGGAAAATTGGAATGGAAAAAAAAACTCATTGTAATCAATTTCTTTTTACCGAAAACATATTGGAAATATCGATTTTCTGGACGATACATTCGTTTGAAATTTGTTTTACTGTTTCTATATTTTTTTTATCGGCTAATTATTAATTAATTTCATTGAAAAGTTTTCGAATCTCTTCAAATTTCAAAATACTATGACATTTATAACCTTTAAATTTCGGAAAGTTTATAAATTGCATAGTAGTTTAGCTTTCTGAAAAGTTTTGAAAAATGTCGAAGAATGTAGCTATTTATTCCAAATAAACGAAAAATAGGCATATATATATTTAGATATATATATATATATATATATATATATATATATATATATATATATATATTAATATATGTATATATATATATATATATATATATATAAATATATATATATATATATATATATATATGTATATATATATATATATATATATATATATATATATATACATATATGTGAGAATTATTTCAAGGTAGACATATGAAAAACATTGCAATTAATTTCAACGAAAAATGTCTGCACCATTTGAAGGTAGACATAGGAAAAATAGCATTGCAGTTTGTTGCTATAGTAATAGCATAATTTTTTTAGTTTGACAACTTGAAACTTTTCAGACTTGATTATTGATAACTTTTATTTGAAATTAAGTTTGTACACATTGCAAGAAAAGATTTATGATTGGTACAGCAGTGGCTTTAGTTCAGGCAAAGTGAGATATCATTTAAGTGTTCATGATAGACCCGTTCCGTCTTCACGAACAGTATCAAAGATATCAGCAAAATTTAAGAGCACTGGGTGTTTGCAAAAATACCATCAGAGATCCGGAGATAGAGAATATGAGATGTTTGCAAATAGCCAATGTTTTTAAATTTTGCTGCTATCTTTGAAAAATAAAAGTGTTTTTCTTAGTTCGAGTCATTTTTTTCTTCTCGTTTTCGTTGAGCCAACTCCTACTCATCATAACTGACGCTTACATAGTTTAAAATATTGATATCTTCCTTGAAAGCCAAGTCAATTATAACAACTGCTACTATAGCAATAATATCGCTGAGCAACGACATGTAATCTGTATTGTTGTTTTTTTCCCTATGTATACCTCGAAATAATTCTCTCTCTATATACATATATATATATATATATATATATATATATATATATATATATATATATATATATATATATATATATATATATATATATATATATATATATATATATATATATATATATATATATATATATATATAGTATATATATATATATATATATATATAGAAATATATATATATATATATATATAAATATATATCTATATATGTATATATATATATATATATTCCTACCCGAGGTTCACTACGTTAATCCTTTTTTCTTTCAATTTACCGCCTCGAATTTGTAAATCATCTTTCCTGATTGCAATCAATTGCTTTCTCTCTAAAATAACAGTATCATTTGCTGATTTATTGAAAAATTTCAATACATTTTGAATAATCGAGCAATACATTAGATGTTATAGAAAATAAGTTAGCCGCCCATCGAATAAAATTAATACTGTAATTATTGCAGTATTCGAACTAATAGTAAATGAAGATATAAATTTGCGAATGACCAGGCTGATATATAACCAGTACACATTTTCTGGACATCTACATTGCTATTTTGATATTTTGTTAATCCAAGACAAAAACTTCCAAGAGGAAAATCATTTCAAAAATTAAAAAATTATCGTAAGTAATTGCACAAGTGCATCAAAATAACCGATAATTTTGCATGACAGCGTGTTGTCAAAAAACTGCATGAGTTCATTTTCATTTTTGGAGAAAGCCCTCCACCTTCGGTGTCGGGCTCTTTCTCCGAAATATGAAAATGACCGAATGCAGTTTTTTAAAGACAACACTGGAATGCGAAATTATCCGGTTAATTTGATGCACGAGTGTAATTTTGGGGAATATTTCCCGAATAAACTTTCAACTTGTCAAACTGACGTTAGTTATTCATAAATTCTCAGCTTGTCCTCAAAAAACGTAATATGAACTATGCTACTATGCAATTATCGGTTTACAATGCAATTATCGCCGGGCTCTTTCGCTTGCTACAATGCAATTATCGCTGTAATTTTCGATAATTGCATTCTATTTACAAGGGATTTTTGACAGGAGGGAAATATTCAATACCATTTTTCGTTTTTTAATAGGAACCGTTTTCTTATATTAGTTCAGCGTAATTTCTCCGGACTATTTTTGTTTATAAAATATCAATACATGAATCATCTACATGAAGTATGTAACATTCTCTATTCTATTCTCTAATATCGGGAATTAGAACTTTTGAAGTGCTTATGGAATTTTAACTGTGAAGGATTTGAAAATATCAAATTATTGAAAATTTCGTTCATTTTCAAATTTAAAACGTGATTGTAAACAGTAGACTAATTCATCCTTGAACCCATTTCTATATTCAGATACAGACTGCTTCATTTATCAAATTCAAGTCGCTCACTTGAAGCGATCACCACCATGATGAAACCGGCAAAATATCTAACACATCCATCATTTTCCGCATTTGATATCGACATCGTTAGGCTTTATCATATCAAGTTGCCGTGCGTCGAAATGCTCTTCAAACTCAAATTTATAAGCCGATTTGTCCCTACTAAAATGTGCTACGTTGAAACAGTATACACTGCGAGAATTAAAATACTCTTCGTTTATAATATTGGAAAACGGATGAGGCCTCTTGAAAATTTCAAATATCCCTCATTTGGTTAGCTGGTTACTGAAGAGCATTCAAAAGCTCTCGACTGACAATAATGGATTAGATACAACAGAGTTAAAACTATTTCACAATACAGCGAAATTGGTTCTTTGAGAAAATTACTAATCCAAATTGTTTATATTTTTGGGAAATATCTTTAAGTAAATCTATCAGTTTTTGTATAATACTCAAGTATATATGTCCATCAAAATCAATTATATTAAGAGAGATACATAACTTTTTTTATATTCGTTTAAAATATTCAAATCGAAGGTTAGTAGTTAATAAATAGAAACACAGATTGCTATTTTTATTAACAGAAAGTAATAAAAGAAATTGAGTTTTCATTTTCAATCGACACATAATGAAACTTGATTATTTCTACTCGATAGAGTAGAAAAGGAAGATGAAACGCAGACTTTTCAATATTTAGAACTCGTACCCAAACAAGCAATAATCAGTCAACAAACATGATTGCAATTTACTAACGTTAGCAGTTTGTTATGTGTATCTTTTCGATATAATTAGAGCTTCCAGGCTGATGTTATCATGTTAATGTATACTACTTTCAACAATTCGAACTGAGCTTTTACTGCATTATAATTCTCTATGATCAACTAGGATTTCAAATGCAAAAAATATCGAATTAAGTTATTAAAGTTCTGTCAGTGTAGTATGATAAATAAAGTATTCTCATCAAATTTGATGGTTTCGGAATGATTTAATTGGAAAATAGGTAAAATGATGTGGGATTTTTAATCTGGTCACTCCCTGCAGAATTGACTCTTTCAGATAAATTTTATGGACTAATACAAACATTCTTAATTTTTTCTTATATCTGATGAGAAAACTAAAAAAGTGTTTAAATAAAATGGCACGTTCCTATGTATGAAAATACCAGCGCAACAATTAAGTAGGGAAAAGCATACAGTTAGTATGATTTTATTAAATCTCGCTGCTTATTCGTACCCGAAACTAATCTACATACCTTCAACTTTTGCTTTGTAATGATATTCAAAGTTTGAAGAAGTGGCTGCATAAATTTGTTTAACGTCTAAAGAATACTTTAACTCTAACGTCCAACGAAGTGATAATTAAACTCCGAAAGACTCGAAATTGAATTCAGAATTGGAAGAGATCGAATTAACAGGTTATTGATTATACAACTGAAAATGTTATTCGCTAGAAAAATATAATAGCGCAAGTTATAATGATAGACTGGGTGTCCATCGTGCGTCATTCGCGTAGAAGGTTCTCAAATTACGTTTACAGCGTACCGCACAAAGTACGTAGAAGGAGATTGAACAGAAAGGTGCCCGGCTGCAAGAGTCAACTTCACTTGAACGTAACCCAATGCAATTGCTGTTGGTCGGACAAAATGCAGGTAATTTAGTTGAAATTCTACATATTTTCAATACTTGGTCAGCTTATTTAAATTGATTATTATTTAATCAAAATAATTTTGATGGACAAAAGTCATTGTTTGAAGGTTTTGGCATCACTGATTTAATTCGTTTGTCGCCTAGAGATTATCTTTGTCAGCTTTGAAACCCACACCTATCTTAAGTTGTTGTATGTATAATAACTAAGAGAGTCCAAACAGCTTCAGTTGTCCAATTTTCATAAATATTGACGGTGCAACTGCTGTAGACTTTCACAGTATATAGTATAAAGGATTGTAATTGCATCATTACATTTGTATTGTGATATATTATCTAAAAATAATTGTTACTAAGAGCTTTAGATTCCAAAAGTGCAATTCAGATTGTTTTAAACTTTCCATTGCACTGAAATTTTTGGAACGAAGTTCCTTGTATGCGAGACGAAAAGTTTGACGGAAGTAGACTGACGAAAGTCACGCTTTTAGTTAACACAAGCGAATATTGCATACCTTTCTTTTTCTCCCCCTTTCTTTCCGTTCTCTTATCCCTTCACTTTCTGATCCCACTCCTCCACGTCAATCGCCAATGCATTATATGTACTCATGAATCATTTCGATGTTTCACATCACAACCTCTCCAATTAGAATTGACCATTTTCATATAGATCAAATTGTTTTTTGGACTAGTTCGAACTTAGAGTTTTATTTCAAAAGGTGATCAAACTGTCAGACTTGATCATTTTATAATATTATCAGAAACGAAGAACACATTAAAAAACAAACTAGAGACACGTTTCATCATTTCATTATGAATACTTTCACCTTTTTGTAAAAAAGGATATCGAAATAAATTTACTTGATCTACAGTTCAAATTATATGCATAAGGTAAATGCTGATCAGGTTACTTCCAGATATGCGTATATACATAATCAAAAGGCTATATGATAGAACACCTATTTATCCAAAAAGTAAGAAAACTTTCAAAAGTTTCGAGAAAACATCGCTGACATGGCTACTTTCATTACCAACTGAAGAGATTTTGAGTATAATGGACAAAACTAAGTACTTACCAGCAAAACTGAAAGAAACAACATGAAATAAACGAAGAATTAAGATGGATATTCTGCTTGAATGTTTTGAACGTAAGGAATTATTATATTTTTCAAATTTTCCTGACATATAACAGCTCTCCTAAAAGTACGGTGCACTTTCGAGAGTAACTGGTTTTTTTGATAGAATCTCTGTTTTCCTTATTATATAACTGAATATTTTTGTTTTCACCTAGCTATAGATTAAAGTATTATTTCATATTATTCATGTTATGATAACCTCTTATTTTGGTTGTGCAAATAAAGATTATTTATTATTATTATTTTAATAGTATCTCTGGTTGTTACATGAAAGAAAATACATTTATCTAGAATCTCTGGATGATGGCCCAGGTTCAGATTCGGATACAGTTGTAGTCGAAGTTTTTTCGTGGGAACAGCATTGGGATTCAAAAACCCTACGTTTTCGGTTAGCTGAAAATTGCACATCATCAGTTGGTATAATTCTACATAGAAAAAGCGACAAACTTACTACAGGGAAAATAATTATTCTCAGTAAACTGTAAAGAAAAACATATGATCAGAAACTTTTTTTCAATCTTCAAGTTATGAATCCACACCTTTCTTCTGTCCATCATTTTCTTGTTTCCCAACTTTGTTTGGAATACAACTTTGGATTGTCCAGCTTTCGGAAAGGTATGTAAGCTATATTCGGGATTTTTTGCCCACTATAAACAATAGTATACACAGCAATAGTGATTCATCTCTTCTAAACGTTTATAAAAGATCCCAAACAAAATTAAACAGAACTACATCTCATACAAAACACACGTAAAATAATGTAAACAAGGCAATCTATGGCCCATACGTTAGTAATATTCGACAACGGTAGGGGGCGTACTGCTTATCTACGTTCGCCAATAGACTCACTAGCTATCTATGTATTTATGTATCTATGTAATGGAATCTTTCAACGTGATTTTCACCGCCTTCAAAAAGTCGGATTGGTTTGAAACTTTTAATACATATCAAGGACCGATGATGGTGCGACAGTTTGTCCCATTATCCTGATAAGGACGACCAGAATTAGCGATTTTTCAAATCCGATATCCGGTAGTATCTTTGTGCCAAGTACACGTTTAAAATAGTTTCAAAACTATTAAACCAAAGATAAATAATAATTGAAAAAAACTAAAAAACACGATTTTGTAGATAAACGAACTTAAACGTAGAAAATAAATAATAGTTTACAAAACTGAGAAACACGCTTTAATAGAAAAGCAAATCAAAAAGTAGAAAATAATTTTCGATAAATTCAAATTGAGAATAAAATAATTAACGAAACATTTCTTTTATTTTAGAAAAGCGTAGGATGCTTTTTAAGATAATGACTCTACCTTAACTAATATCTGTCATTGAAATATTATAAAAATTCACCTCAAGCACCCAACGCTTTTCTACAATAAAAGAAATTTTTTGTTATTATATCATATAAAATCTGGACCGAATACCGGTGATGTTCTACTTCAGAATGAAATTGAATGTTTAAAAGGAGAAAAAGCTCTTCTGCTGAAGTCGATACAGGATCTGGACTATATTGTGAGTCTCCAAAAATCAATTATTGAATCCTATGAAAATAATTCCAAGAATGTCGAAATCGTATCAACAGATCGGTTCAATGTAGAAAAAAATGTTAAATCTAACCGGAATGTAAATAGTTCTGATAAGGAATTATCGTTGGCCACACGTTCTACATATGTGTTACATCAACGTGAAAATCTACTTCAGGATGAACAGGTGCTATGTACAGAAAATGCATCTTCTAGCAGTCAATTTAAAAATAAAAGAAATAATCATAATTCCAATATAGATAACAAAAAACCGGTTATCGATAGTAAGTCAGTTAACTCTGCTATACTTCATGCTCAACAAGCAATACTAATGAATGAATATCATACGAAAATTGATAAATACGCTCATAATTTAAATAAAACTGCATCAGAGTGGCAATCTATAAAAAGACGTAACAAACCACTTAATAGAAAATTTGTAATGGGATGTGGTGGGACTAATTCAGAAGTGAAAACTGTTCCTAAATATATTCATTTTCATGTATCTAGACTTCATCCTAATACTAAGCCTGAAGATATGAAAAAATTAATGTTTACAGTTTTTCCAGAGGTAGAATGTGAATCTTTTCAATCTAAATATCCACTTATATACGCGTCTGTTAAGGTGTCCATCTATCAGGATAATCTTGAGAAGGCGTGGAGTAAGGATGTTTGGCCAAATGGGGCTCTCGTGTCTAGATATTTTGTATTCAAAAAGGGAACATCTCAAGTACCGGAAAGTGTTCCTCATATACAAAAAATACCAGGGTAAATCATCCCTCTGTTTGAGTACAGCGATGAACAAATTAAAATTATTATTGTCTAAGAATGAAGTGGATATTTTAGCGATTGCTGAACACTGGAAATCGTGTGAAGGAATCACGCAATATTATATACAGGGATGTTATTTAATTTAATTTAATTTTATATTCTATTAATGAGTTTGCAAGTTTCTGTAATATTTGAAGCTATTTTTCTTTGTTTTGAATTGTCAAACTTTTTTCTTTATATTATCTTTATTTTGACTTGTTTCATCTGTATTAAGAATACTTATTGGAATCAATAAATTGTATTGTATTGTATTCCTTATTTAAATTAATTGAAAATCATTCTCTACTTTTTACTTTGCTTTTTTTTACCTTCGCCAAGTCGAGATCAGCTTGATTATATCTCTTCTATGTTGTTTTTCACCGTATTTCAGTTGATTCCACATATTACCTCTCCCTTGTCAATTCAACAGTAAATTTAATCTGTTGTTAGCTTTCAACAGCACCGAGTCTTTGTTTAACCGTATTAAAGCTGTCAGTATTAATTCGAAGTACTTCACATCATCTGCATTCCATTTAATTCATTCACTGTACGAATTCTAAATGAAAATTATATTCTGAAGTTCCCGGAACGATTTCATTTTTTATTTGGAGGAATGGAAAACACGCGAATGCTTTTTAGTCTTGCAAATTCAGTCAACTGATTACTTAACTTGATTATTTTCGTGAATATTTGTAGAAACGAACCTCGTTATCTTTTCGAAATACATATTCAAAGCATTTTTTTATAATTTAACAGTTTTAATATAGTTCATCATGAAAGTTAACCTAGTTTTTATTTTTTCGTTATTTCAGTCTCGATATGCTGAAGAAGAAATGCCTCCTCCTCCATCTCCTCCTACTTTGAGAGAGATCACGAGAATTGATGTAATATCGAGACAGGGATCATTGGAGAGAGTCGGCAATAGAAGAACTTCCATAGACAGAGAACAGACGCCTGCTAAGGACATCCACAATTTGGTAAGTAGTTACTTTCGGTTTTATTTCAAGCTTTTTATCGAAAATTACTATTTGTATATTATCGAATGACAAGCAAAGCAGTCATTATTCAAAACCTGATTGGTTTCTGCATCACGTAATGTAACTTTTCCAAAATGCTGAAGACTGTACAGAGTGGTCCAAATTGGACACTTTTGATAGGAAACACCAATTTCTAGAGGAGTTAGAGAAAAACTAGCCTACATGCTACGAGGTCGATTTTTGTAAGAAAATGAATGCCGAAAACCGCACATTGATATCTTGACTTGTTCGAAAGATACAAGGTGTTTTTCAATTTTGTGCATTTCTGACCCAACCCCGTAACTTGTTTATTTTTGTATATTTCTCATTTCTGTGAAAACATTCTTCAGGCACTTTTTTGAAAGGAATCCAATGGTGTTCCTAGTTTTTCATCAAAACATATGGTTTGGAAGCTATGACATAAACTTGTATTTTTTCTAATAGACCACCCTGTATTTTTTTACATATTCGTGTTTGAAATGAAATTCTCGTTTCAAATATATATAATAGTTGCTACTTTTCTTTGAAAACATTCATTTTGTGCCTGTTTTTGAATTATGTTAGATGAATTTTCAAAATCTGGGTAGCCATGCCTAAATACGAAACAAAATAGTTTTACATAACAGCTGTTAAAAAGAATAATTAGTGCCTATTTTGTAATAACTCATTAATTTAATCAAAAGATAGAATAACAAGTACAACAATATTTTTAAACTATTTACAACATGTGTTCGAATTGAGCACCATTTAAATCAAAACATGACTTCGCTTCCTAATATTATTGACAGCATTAATCAATTCTATCGCGGGTATTGAACGAAAGGCATGTCGCACTGCTGCTTCCAACGCTTCTCGGGAATCAGGATGGCGTTTGTATGTGAAGTCCTGTATTCTTCCCCAGAGGTAAAAATCTGGAGGCGTAAGATCGGGGGATCTTGCCGCGCAATGAACAGGACCCCGGTTGCCAAGCAAATTATTGTCCGTAAATATTTCGTTTGAATACGCCGTTATGATGTGTGCGTTATGACACGGTGCCTTGTCTTGTTGGAAGTATTCTCCAATTTGTTGTAATGGCAAATCATCCATCATTGGTTCAACAAATTCCCGCAATATTTACAAATATCCCGCTGCTGTAAGGTTACCCTCACAGATATAGGGACCGATAAACCTTCCTCTAAAACTACCGACCCAAACACTGAAACTGTATCGGCCTTGATTTTGTGTCTCCACTATAATATGTGGATTTTCCAAAGTCCTATTGTAGAAAGAGTTGCTAACGCATGCTTCATCAGTCCATATGATGTTCTGTCCAAAGTTTTGATACGGTTTGAATTTATTTTTATTTAGAATTCGCATTGTTGTAGTCTTTGGAATACCTGTATTCAACTAGATTTTGCGAAGTGAAATATTGGGTTGGTTTTGTATTTCCCCCAAAACCGTTATTTCTTCTAACTCTCTATCTCTATTACTTACTGGCTTCGTGAACTTTTGTCCTTGGTTTTGAAAAAGAACCGTAATTAACTAGGTTTTGCTGCAATCTAGTGAACATAATATCCCGAAACGGTTGTCTCCTTTCAGGATATCGGTCAAAGTAAAGATTAAGCAGCCTGAGCATCTTCATGTGATTACACTTTAACATATCATATTTTTCGTAATTTTCATACATTTTGAATTAACATGCAGATAAATATTCTAGTAAGTTCAAAACTCAGTTCAAAGAAGCACACTAAACTTGTGAAGCAAACTGCATTTAATAATAATTGTTTGACAGTACGCATAGACTGTAGTTGCTAAGGTAATTTGTTTCATATTCAGGCATGGCAACCCAGATTTTGAAAATATATCTAAAATAATTCGAAAACTGCCACAAAATGAATGTTTTCAAAGAAAAGTAGCAACTATTATATATATTTGAAACGAGAATTTTATTTCAAACACGAATATGTAAAAAAATACAGGGTGGTCCATAAGAAAAAATACAAGTTTATGTCATAGCTTCTAAACCATATTTTTTGATGAAAAACTAGGAACACCATTGGATTCCTTTCAAAAAAGTGCCTGAAGAATGTTTTCACAGAAATAAGAAATATACAAAAATAAACAAGTTACGGGGTTGGGTCAGAAATGCACAAAATTGAAAAACACCTTGTATCTTTCGAACAAGTCGAGATATCAATGTGCGGTTTTCGGCATTCATTTTCTTATTAAAATCGACCTCGTAGCATGTAGGCTAGTTTTTCTCTAACTCCTCTAGAAATTGGTGTTTCCTATCAAAAATGTCCAATTTGGACCTCTCTGTACAATGTATATGTTGAAAATTTTCAGAATATTCATTATCATAAGTGATTGCACAAGTCCATCAAAATTACGGATAATTTTGCATGACAGCGTGTTGTCAAAAAACTTTTTTCCAAAATATGAAAATGGCCGAATGCAGTTTTTCAAAGATACGCTGGAATGCGAAATTATCCGGTTATTTGGATGCACGAGTGTAATTTTGAGGATAATATAACTGATGTATGAATAAGCCAATAGAATCCGTGAATTTTTCATAACTACTGCGTATTGATAAGTGAATATACCCTTGACGACGTGATATAATCGTTTTGGTGTTTCGCCTCGTGTCAAAATGTGAACGTTTTCATATTGACGATGTTTTGACGTTTGTCAAAAAAAATTAATATTTTTATTCGTTATATAATCGTAACGAATACCACTCTATCAATCGAAAATATTCAATTATAGTGACCTCGTCACTCGACGTATTTTCTTAAAACATCACTCGAGCTGCGCTCTCGTGATGTTTCGCAAAATACGTCTCGTGACTCGGAAGTATAATCGATTATTTTCGATGCTCTTGTAATATTATAACTGATTATATAACTCATTTATGAATAAGCCAATAGAATCCGTGAATTTTGCATAACTACCGCGTATTGATAAGTGAAAACCCTTGACGACGTGATATAATCGTTTTGGTGTTTCGCCTCGTGTCAAAATGTTAATGTTTTCATATTGACGGTGTTTCGACGTTTGTCAAAAAAAAATTGATATTTTTTATTCGTTATATAATCGTAACGAATACCACTCGAGCAATCGAAAATAATCGATTATACTGACCTCGTCACTCGACGTATTTTCTTAAAACGCAAAATACGTCTCGTGGCTCGGAAGTATAATCGATTATTTTTGATGCTCTTGTGATATTATAACTGAATATTTCCCGAATAGAGAAATGGTTTTGAAATGGGAATTACCATGCATACGTAAGATGCAATTATCGCAGGGCTCTTTCGCTCTCTACAATGCAATTATCGCTGTTATTTTCGATAATTGCATTCTTTTCACACGTGGGATTTTTGACAGAAGGGGAATATTCGATGAAATTTCATTTTGTGAAGACATGGAAAAACTTTGCATGTACTCCAAATTAAATGTTTTAATGTTAAAAATTTATGAAAGGAGAAAATAATATCGAACAGAACTCAGCTCAAACCATTAGATAATGAAAACAACATTAAAAACATTATGATGTAATTCATGAAATATGTAATAGACTCCACAAAAATGAAGCTAATACAATCAGCACCAACCAATATAAAAGGGTTCATCATAAGATAACAACCATACAGTTGAAATATTTCGTAAAATTCGAGTTAATAAAATACATTGCTTTGAAAGGGAAATAGTACATTTCAAACGAGACAGTTCACTATTAGGCCAAGCTACAGAGATTTTTTCATGTAAAAAGTGTTAGAAGAAAACCAGCTGCGCCATTATTTGTAAAATAGTTCCATATGATATAGTGATATGTTTTTCACTCGACTTTATTATTTATAACTTTGTTATTAACAATTTTATGCAAAAAATTGCATTTTTTTAGTTTTTTGCTTATAAAAATGAAAATATCAGAGTAATCGTGATGGTGTTAATAGACTAATTGTAGAAAATGAAAAGACGAAGGAAATGAGAAGTAGGACGACTCGATCAGACCCTTAGTTTGAGGGGAAATCGGAAAAAAACCGGCCAAAATGCAGTTTTTTCAAAAATTCCTAACTCGCTTGTTTTTTGAGTTGAAACGTAGATCCTCCGGCTAATATTATTTATCAATATAAACTTTATTTGTGCGAAGAGCAGGAACTGTGCGATGCATAGTTTTTGATCTGTGGCCATTTGAATATTTTACTATGCAATTTTCCAGCAGACCTGAATGCGACAGTATAGTCCGATTTCAATTTACAAAAAAGATTTCAAAAGTAGAATTCTCATATTTCGAAACGTTCATCTTGGTTTTCCATAAAAACGCTGAGAAATATGTTAAAAATAAAGCTGAACATGACAAAAAACGGCCGAGCGCGTGAGAGTAGTTGAAGAGTGGGGGTTTACAATTATCATCTGACAACGTTTAGAAATTACTGTCATGTTCAAAATGCCGACGCTTTCGAGTGTCATACTTCTCCTTGCCTGCTGCTCTACCCCCACTCTTCAACTACTCTTACGCGCTCGGCCGTTTTTCGTCATGTTTAGCTTTATTTTTAACATATTTCTCAGCGTTTTTATGGAAAACCAAGATGAACGTTTTGAAATATGAGAATTCTACTTTCAAAATCTTTTTAGTAAATTGAAATCGGACCATACCTGTCGCATTCAGGTCTGCTGGAAAATTGCATAGTAACATAATCAAATGGCCACAGATCAAAAACTATTCATCGAACAGTTCCTGATCTTCGCACAAATGAAGTTTATATCAATAACTAATACTGGACGGAGGATCTACGGTACAACTCAAAAGATAACCGAGTTAAGAATTTTTGAAAAAACTGCATTTTGGCTGGTTTTCTCTTAAACTAATGGTCTGATCGAGTCGTCCGACCTCTCGTTTTCTTTGTCTTTTCATTTCCTACAATTAGTATGTGGACGCCATCACGACTACTGTGATAGTTTCAACTTTATAAGCAAAAAACTAAAAAAAACGCGATTTTCTGTATAAAATTGTTAATAACAAAATTATAAATAATAAAGTCGAGTGAAAAACATATCACTATATCATATGGAACTATTTCACAAACAATGGCGCAGCTGGTTTTCTTCTAACACTTTTTACACAAAATGCTCCCCACAAATCTCTGTAGCTTGGCCTATAATAATAGATTAGAATTTCTATCAGTTTTTCTAACCTTTGCCTAATAGGAAGTCGCTTCATTGATATGAATAAAAACGATCTGTCACTTCTTACGTACTTATCATAATCTACAGATAGTACTATTACTTTTTTCCAACCATTTTATGGCGTTTATATGCTTCGCTTGTATGTAATCAGCAAAATAACTATGTATGTATGTAAACAAATTCACGAATTCTATTTTAATGTACTAATACATATCGTATCGATTTGAGACTCTTCGATTGTATGTAAAGTGGATGACAGCGCATTAATTTATCGTTATACTCTCCTTTGAAAAAAGATTATTGCTATTCGGTAATCGATTGCAAAATGGCGGATGGGCCGGGTACATGAAATAAAAGCCATGTTTTATATAATTGACTAGAAATTCAGAGGTGGTAGGTAGTTTTTGAAAAAAAAATGATTTTGTGATCAATGAAAAAGTCTTATATACGTTTTATAACAAAATTATTCTCAGTTATTTTTTGCTCTAATAAAAAAGTTGTATCAAATTTAAAAAAACTCTATCGCAGCGAGCTGCATTAGAAGAGCAGGTTTTCATAACGTATCCAGTTTAAAAAATATATTATTATTATTGTTGATGGACTAATTGTCAAATTTGCATAATGACATCTTTCTTGACATTTCATACCTACCTAATACAAAATATGGCTAAATAATCTTATTTTTATAGAAACTTGCTTTTATTTCGGAAACCTGACTTTTTAGGTATAGGATTATGATACATCATTTGGAAGAAATGCGGTTCTTGTTATTTTCCGGTATATATATATATATATATATATATATATATATATATATATATATATATATATATATATATATATAAATTTTTATATATATATATATAAATATATATTTATATATATATATATATGTATATATATATATATATATATATATATATATATATATATATATATATATATATATATATATATATATATATATATATATATATATATTGAGTTTTTGGTGCCCAGCATCATCAAAAGTCATGAACCGAAAAACTATCTTGGTCCTAGGTCCAACTTTGCTAATCGCACCCATTTGAATATGCAGGTGTACAAAGTGAAAACCTGCAAATAAATGTGTGAATTCAGTACCGAAAATACGCCGACAGTTCCCGAACAAACAAAAGCGCGTGTGACGGCACAATGTTAATTTCTTTACTCATCATAGCATACAGCTGATACAGTGTTATGGCTTTTAATGGATTGAATCTTTTTGTTATAGTCAACATGTTAATTAGTTTATCTAAAATGTAAAAGTTTTCGGGCTTGCTTCGTACTATTATTACGAATACTACAAAAACAATTCCCCAAAAAATGATTTTGAATGCTCCATAAAATGTTATACATCAGGTTTATTATCGTAATTAGCCTTTATGAATCTTTTTTCACACATGACTAAATAAAACTAGCTATTATAAATAATTTTTAGCATTGAATTTTTGATATTTTCAGGCAATTTACACGTAGAAGCCGTTGACATTGTACTATCTAAAAATTCACCCATCGTAGTGCGATTCTTTGTAAAATTTTATAAATTTTAAATTTTTTTTAAATAATAAAACACAATTTTTAAGAGTTTTTCGCATCCACTAGTATAATTTATAATGAATTTTCAAATAGCTACATTAAAAAATTTTTTTTTTCAAAAACTAAATTATTGAAGGAAACTGAAGCTTGTTTTTCGATCTATAATTTATACAAATGGAATATCCGTATTCCATTACAATAATGATCGATTTCCAACATCCGAATTGAATTTTCATTTCATCGTTACTCTATCTGACAAGTGAAGAAAATTAAATTCATCTGAACGATAATTATATTGGTAAGAGCGAAAACTGAGTTGAGCTCCTGAGGGAATTAAATTCACTGGAAATGTGCTCAAAGAGAATCCGAGATCAACGCATTCGATCGGAAAGATAACCAGATCAAAACTTCGCCAGCTGCGCAGGCAATTTATTCGAACCAATATTTTCCAGGAACATTTTCATTTGTAAAGCATCAGCGTCCACGATGAAAATCTGCCAGGGATTAATTATTTCACCACACAGGAATGAATCGGATGAAGCGATTTCGCGATATTTGCACGTATATGAATGAAAACGTTATCAATTTATCAGGAATTGATGTATAAATGTGCAGTTAATGGTGTAGACATTCATTATATGTGTTTCATTCAATCTAGTCTTAGAGAGAGGTCCCAATTTTTTCGACCTGTCTCTAAGCTTTCCAGAATAAACACTATTCCAATTGAACCTGGATATATATATATATATATATATATATATATATATATATATAATATATATATATATATATATATATATATATATATATATATATATATATATATATATATATATAATAATAATATAATAATAATATTTAATATAGAACATCAAAACAATATTACATTGGAAACTACATTACTACATTACATTACTATGTTACACTATGTTCTATATTCAATAATATATATATATATATATATATATTTTTTTTTTTTAAGTAAGTAAGCTTTATTTAGAAATTTGCTAGTAATTACATTAAGTATATACACTTAATACTAAGATTTAATAAGTAAGTAATTGAATAATTTCTTAGAAAAAATATTGAGATTTGACACGCTCTTAATACTATCTGGTAATGCATTATAATTTTTAACTCCATCATAAAAAAGAGTCTTTTGTAACAAAGCTGATTTTACCATTTGGATATGAAAATGATGCCCCGATCTAACATCGTGATCATGAAAATCCGACCGTCTTTCCAAATAAGCACTTGAATATTTTGGAAGGAGACCATGTTCGATCTTGTAAATTATCATTATATTGGCCTTCTTTATACACTGCTCAACATTTAGCCAATTCAACGTATGCAACATATTCTCAATAGGAGTGTATCTATTACAGCCTAAGATAATCCTCATCACTTTGTTTTGTTGTAATTGCAATCTATATATATCTTCTTTAGTACATGATATCAACAAAGAACAACAATAATTGAAATGGGGCATAATAATGGTTTTATAAATCAACATTTTCGTCCAATGTGAAATATGATATGATATCCTAGAGAAAAATCCAATCTTTTTACCTATTTTTTTACATAAATAATCAATATGAGAAGAAAAACTCAGTTTCTGATCCAGAATAACACCCAAATACTTGATTTCTGCTACAAATCCAACAGGGGAATTGTTAACCTTCACAGATAAATTTAAGTCCAAATATTTCTTGCAGTTTACTTTTGATCCGATAACCATACACTGTGTTTTTGTATTATTTAGTTTCAATCGATTTTGACATAACCAATCATACAGAACATCAAGCTCACTGTTCAAAATATCCGTAATCTCATAATGGTTTTTCCCTGGAACGAATATAAGTGTGTCGTCCGCGAATAAATTTACAAAACACCTCTTTAAATTTTTGTATATATCATTTATGTAAACAATAAACAATAGCGGGCCTAGCACACTTCCCTGTGGGACACCTTACAAATTAAGTTTCCTTTCTGATGTATCAGTATTTACCTTAGTTTTTTGATATATTTCCGTTCAATAATCTTCAATCCATATTAGAGCAATTCCTCCCATTCCACAAGAAGCTAACTTTTTTAATAAAACCCTACGGTCTATTGTTTCAAATGCACGTTTTAAGTCGACAAATACACACAGCACGATTTCGTCATTGTTTACTCTTGTTCTACACTCTGCACAGACGTACTGAACTGCCGATTCGCATGAATGCCCACTTCTAAATCCAGACTGTCCAGTGAAAAGTATACCTTCCTGTTCAAAATATTGCCTCAGTTGTCCACATGCAATTGTTTCAATAATTTTATCTACTGTTGGTAGCATATTAACAGGTCTAAAGTCCAGGGGATTTTCGGTCTTACTTATTTTCGGAATAGGAACAATCAGGCTATATATATATATATATATATATATATATATATATATATATATATATATATATATATATATATTTTATATTATATATATATATATATATATATATATATATATATATATATATATATATATATATATATATATAGAGGGTAGCGAGAAAGTCTGGCAACAAGGTATTTTCTTTGAAATTATTGAACGTATAATTATCAGATTTTAGGGTTATGCATAGGATTGTATTTTTCGTTTTTCAGAGGTCCTGTCAAACTCGAGTGACGTCAGCATTTAGTGTACCGCCGCCATCTTGAATTTTTTTAAATAGCACCGTAAGTCGAATGATCTATCGTGGGAAATCTGATTTCGTCCTCTTTTCAAAAATACAGAATACGTACCATATTACTAAAAAAATTAGAGAAACAATTTTCGAAGACATACAATATGTATTTCTCAATTCATACTAACTTACAAAAATATCAATAGTTTTCTTATAACAGGAGTAATAATATAATCTGTATTTGAAGGTTCGAATTAAATTGTTCAACATTTAGGGAGAAATTGTTTGTATCTCAAGACATTTGAGAGTTTTTGAATCAGTTATGTCTGATATAGAGTGGAGTCAAGTCGAGAGATCTTGCCGGCCACTTAATAACACCTCTTCAAACAATCCATCTTTGAGGGAAATTAGAAGATTACCTATACGTTTAATCGTCTTAAAAAAATACCTTGTTGCCAGACTTTCTCGCTACCCATATATGTATATGCATATACAAATACCTACATGTGTATATGTATATATATATATATATATATATATATATATATATATATATATATATATATATATATATTATATATATATATATATATATATATTATATATATATATATATATATATATAGTATTATATATATAATATATATTATATATATATATAGTATATATATATATATACATATATATATAGTATATATATATATATATAATATATATATATATATATATATATATATATATATATTGATATATATATATATATATATATATATATATATATATACATATATATATATATATATATATATATATATATATATATATATATATATATATATAATACTTCTGTCCTTGTGTATCTGACTTAACTCCTGCTACTCCTGCTAGGTGTGTGTTCCAGTGGATTCGAGAATGGTTTAGATTCATGATTCAGTTCACTGGAAAATTTTTATTTAATAACTTTTTTATTCATAAATTGTTGTTGATCTTGGAATATTTTACATTGGATCCGGCAGACAGCTCTGGGATCGAAGTGTCTAATATAAGATTGGACGGCATTACCGCCAATCGAGATCTTCCAGCTCGGCGAGGTCTAATCGCGTCGTTGTAACAATTTCCTGACTAGCCGAAACCGCACGATCGCAAGGTTCGAGATAGCGCCCTGGGCGCAACGTTCGACAGGAATGGGCGTAGCACGCATAGGGGTTCGCGGATTTATATTTTAAATGGTTGATGGAATCCGTCGTTACTACGTGATAATTTAACATGATGAACCAAAATAAAACTTGAATTTACTACGTTTATTATCACAAAAATACTTTGAACAATATAACACTGCGATTGCAATTTCGGCCACTAGACCATCATCTGGCAGATTGAGTTAAAAACTGAATACATGATTATAGATTTGCGCTTAAGGGTGGGAAAGAATTATTGCAGGTACCTAAATAGACAAGAGGAACAGATTTCAAGAAGGACTAATCGAAGTGGATTTCCCAAATTGGTACAATAAAATGTTCTAAAAAAAATCATTACTGTTTGAATACACTAAATATAGAAGAATATATCAAGTCAATCTGGTCGTTCAGCAAATTTTTTTTTGCATTATGGTTCAGTTTAAAAATTTCTGATGATTCTAAGTTAGTTTGGTTCTTTTCGATAATTTGTATATAATTTGAAAGTTATTTATTTTTATAAACGGGTGGTGGTTTTCACGGCAATGATTTGAATACATTCGGTACCTCAGTACCTCCTCACTCCTCTTTTCATAGCGCTGACTACTTTTTTCGCGACGTTGCCAACTTTTTTGACGTTGCCACTTTTAACTTACTTCTTTGTTGGTCATGAATAGTCATTATCATATGTGAATATGATTTTAAATATATCCTGGACAGTTAGGTGAAAAACATGATGAACGTCTGTGTTTGAGATAATTGTCCTTGATATGTCGAAATTTTGTCAGTATTTGTGTATTGTGCGAGTTTATTTATAAATATATATGGCAAAATTGATATGGATAGTCAGTGCTATTTCATTAAGAATGGATTATGGAATCTGGAAGCTTTTCGCTCAGAAACTGAACGTATTATGAAGTTTAAACTCTGGCATTTGCACTAGCGTTCCTCAATAATGAAGCGATCCTTCAACCGCTGTTTCATTTCAGGAGATATTGCAGTCTGACCATTCAGGCTGACGGAAGCCCTGCTATTCATTCAACGAATTCATTGCTGTAATTCCGAGAGATTCCGCTTTGTGGAACGGTATATTTCACCTCTAGATAGGAGATAATATTGGATATCCGGATGGATGATTCATATTCGATGGCATTCGATTGGGGATGACTAAATTTTAACTATAGATAGGGAAATTTAAATTGAATTCAGGGAAAAGAATGATAACAAAGGAATCTATTAACGAATTGTCTGTTATTCAAATAAGAATTCTAGCATTTCACCGCAAAAATGCACAATTGGAAAAGATTTGATTTTCAAGTCAAATCGCACGTAAAAATGACAAATTTCGACCTTGTAACTCAACATGCAAATATGGGCAGCAAATTCTTGAGAACCACGTAAAAAATAAGAAATCTCTACGTGAAAATTGCGACGTGGAAAAAAGCAATAATTCTAAAGTGAACTTCCCTACCGCATTAAATTATTATTATATTTCCAAACTTAGTGCAAAAATTCATAGGGTTTTACAGGAAATTTAATATAAAATGAAGATTTGAAAAAATTTGAATTTTATTTCATTTTATGAAGTTTTTGAAAATGCAAAACTTTTTATCAAGTTATCAAGAATAGCATTTTTCCCTTAAAATGAGAATATAAAAGGTTTTTTTTTGGGCACCTCATCTGTGGACACACTGTATATCTATATATATATATATATATATATATATATATATATATATATATATATATATTTATATATATATATATAAATATATATAAATATATATATATATATATAAATATATATATATATATATATATATACATATCATCAGACATCAACAAAATTTAGAAAATCGTGATCTAGAAGGTCTTGAAAGGATATAAAACCTTCTCTTGCATCTGACTGCTGACTTTCGATACATATTATTTTCGGGAAGATACGACTTAAAAAGGGAGGACAGCTTATCTGCTGATGAAAAATAGTTTAAACTAAAAGTAATTTTCTTAAAATTAAAATGAATTTGAAATCCCTTTTATTTTCCATAGATTAAATGGAGAAAATGTGCAAGTTATCAGACATTTAGTGAACTTTGAAATAATTTATTGTTTGTTGCATAATTATTTCGAAAATTTCTTCATTCTACCTATGTATCAGGTCGGAGGAGCTCTCAATACTCATTTAGAGGTACATGAAGTTTATAGCATTTGTACCATACGCAGAACATTGGTCCGTCAGAAACGCTATACCGGACGGAGGTTGCGCGACGCCCACCCCTATTGGCACCCTCTAGACCGCACGACGCGAGGGGCAGTTGAGGTAGTTTTCACCGCGACAGCGGCCTAAATCGCGGCTACCCCCGCTACTCTGATAAACTGTGACGTAGTGTAAAAGCAGTGCGGTCCATGCGGTCTTCGGAAACGGAAGCTGAAAAGTTGGGGTAGGAACGGTGGCATACTCACCCCAATTTCGACTCACTTTCCGTTTATGCGGAAACGTGTCGAGGGTGGACGTTTAATTCGTTCAATAGGGCAAATATTGACATAATTCAGTCGTATAGGAAATGATGAACTAATCTATTAAGGAGCGGAATATCAACCCCTATTTATAAAGTATACTCGTTTTTCTTAATTTTTGTGAGAATTTTTTTATGCTTTAATTGTGATCAATTCATTGAATAATAAAACAGACGTCACTTAATTTCAAGGAAACGTGAAGGTAATATTTTCTCAATTGACATTGACACCCAATTTTCGACACACTTTCCCTTTATTCCTCGTCGGGGTTATTCGGAAATGAGCTTTATACGAGTGGAATATTAGTTTTTTCTTTAATACAAACATTGACATAATTTAGTTCTATAGAAGACTTCGAACTTATCTATTAATAGGTGGAAAAATAACACTCATTTTTATTTCATTATTTCTTCCATTTGTAATGAACTTTTCTCGATTAAATTTGATTCGTTCGAATCTTTAGTATTTTAATAATAAGGAAACGTGGAAGTACTTCCATAGTAGGCAACATTCTCATTCTCATTTTTGCCATAATTGAATTTACCTTTTTGCTTACATGTGGAAATATGTAGGAATCGTTGATTTGATAGTTTAGTTAAAATTGCCATAACTTTGTTTTATAAGTAACTCTGAGCTCATCCCTCATTCATTTATTTCATTTTATTATTTTTGTTTGTGAGGAAATGTTCATGGTTAAATTGGGACAGAAGGTCTATATTATTTCAATACTAACACTGCGATGGATTTCTTTCTTTGTAAGCCACATACTTACCCCTATTTTCGACACAATTTCATTTTCTTTTTTTGCATTAATGAGGAAATGAGTAAGTTATCGGTAAGTTAACTCCTCAATAAGGCAAACATTGTCTTATATATAAATAGAAAAGTTCCTTTTTTTATTTAGTTGTTTTTGTTCTTTCATTAGTAACGAATTTTCAATGGTTGAATTTGGATACAATGAGAAGTATATTATTTTAATACCAAGGATATGGGGAGGTCCTTTTTTGTAGATGACATAAATATTTTTGTAAGTTTGGATGTAGGAGATAATCTCCTGAAATACCGAACCGATTTCGAAAATTCTGTCACCAATATTTGGAATTAACTTTCATGGTTGACATATATATTTTCCAATTAAAATTAAGGAGCTTTTCTGGGCGACCAATTTTGCAACTAAAGTCGGCGAAGGAAATGGTACTAGGAAATTGTTTTGTAAGAACGTTGCCTTGAAGGCTAGAAATATTTAAATGTTTTCTATAGAAAAAATGTGGAACTCAAAAATATCTATAAAAAAGTTCGCGACAACATATATATATATAACTGAGATTGAATTCTCGCACATCACTTGGTGAAACATCATAAAGAATAAAGTATAAACTTCAAAATAAAAACACTTGGCTTATGTTTCACAATATAAAAAATCTTTAGATACTGTACTTAGCAGTAATAAAAAGTCGACATGTTTCGAGCTATGAACTCATTATCAAGACTTACAACAGGAGAGTATTGCATCGTAATTTATAAAACAGACAAAAGCAAAGGTGATACCTGAAAATCAATTTGTTCGTTTACAAGGGGTAATTGACTATTATGGGCGGAACTTATTTCGATAATTTCGAGAAGGTCAAGACGTTTACCCTTGTTACCTGAATGTAACAATTTGGTTTTGTTAAATTACGATGCAATACTCTCCTGTTGTCAGTCTTGATAATGAGTTCATAGCTCGAAACATGTCGACTTTTTATTACTGCTAAGTACAGTATCTAAAGATTTTTTATATTGTGAAACATAAGCCAAGTGTTTTTATTTTAAAGTTTATACTTTTATTTATATATATATATATATATTATATATATATATATATATATATATATATATATATATATATGTGTGAAATTTGATACGAATATGTCGCGAACATTTTAATGAACCTTTTCGAGTTCTACAACTCTTCTATAGGAAGCACTTAAAAACCTAGTAGCGTTAAGGTAGCGTTCGTAGAAGACGCATTCGTTAAACTTTACTTCAGTTGCAAAGTTGGTCTCCAAGAAAAATTCTTCAATTTTAGCATATATAACATATAGACTATATCCACCCTAAAACTCCATTCTAAATTCTAGAGAAAGAATATTGCGAATTGGATGAATTGTTTTGGAAAAAATTGTATAGATATGTAGTTTGGAATTTTTTATCGTGTTTTTGCAAAACCAAAATAAAATAAGCTGTGGTGTCAGGGCATGGCTAAGAGAGCAGGAGCAAATGACAAAAGTTAGCAATTTTTTTTTAAACCATACTTTTTCTTCTGTTTCATTTCGTTATAATCAGTTTATTAGCATTCAACTGGTTAAATAACAAGACAAATGTAACTTAAATCCAGAAGTAAAGCGAAATTACTATTGTCATATGTTATACTGAGCCAATGCTGAACTTTGTTCCCTAACTGCTTTTCTTCTACTTTTCCGGCATTTCGTTCGATCGGTTGCGAAAATCTTGGTTCATTTTCGCTCACGGCAACGATTCCTTTGAAGTGTTTTCAAGGGTATCCGATTTTTAGATGGTTTCGTTCCTTTTCAGCTGTTCGTTACGTAACCTTCGAAAAGCTGAAAAACGATTGAATTCGGCCTTTCTGTTGAGTACATATTATTGGTTAAAGAATTCGCAAATGCGATAAATGATTCTAACGATATAGCTTTACAACCTCTCTTAATTATCCTAGTATTGGAATACGTATTCAAACTTCATTGAAAAGTAGATGTCGAATAATTGAGGCGTTTTTTACAAAAATCACCATAGTCCAGTTTTGACTTTTTTGGGAAAGTGGAAAAAACCTTATGTCGCCCAACGTTTTGCTTAATTTGGTTTTTTCTTATATGAGACATATTTTTATTTATAATTAGTGAATGTCGGCCAAAAAAAATTAATCAAAATTTTGGTAATATTTCAAATAACAACGTAGTTTTCCCTTTTTTTTTATGGACAATGGTTGTTTTTACGAGAATTTCTATGGAACTGAGGATTTCAAAATGCAAAAGGTTGAAGAAATGTTTATTTTTTCAAACAATGTTAAGTTGTAATAACAAAAAAGAAAATCAGCATCATTGTTTAATCTTCTGGTGCTGTGCTGAGCAAGGTTTGATTGCAGATTGAGATAATAGTGGACATTCTCAGGAACTTTCAGGCATTTAGCAAGATTCCGTAGAAAACCTAGCTTCTGGGGTTTGATTTGAATCTCACCTTGATACAGGAGCTTTAATGTTAGTTCGGTACCAAGCTTCTGCCGGTTTCGCAGATGTATTGTTTCCCAGGCACCTGTGTAAGAGTGCTTAGTCTGTATATAGTCTATTTCAGCAGTAAAAATTGCTTCAGAGCTTCAGCCATATTAAAAAAATCTTTTTGCTCTGCTTTCACAATCTTAAAAGAAGAAGGCTTCTCTCTTGCTGCTGATATTAATCTATTCCAGTCAGACTGCACTTCTGCGGTGTTCTTCCTTTTTTTTGCCTCAATTAAACTGAAATCTTGATCGTTGGGCAGTCGGGAATGTCCTCGAATAGGAAAATAATATTTAATGGTTTTGAAAATTTTAAAAATGTGAACTAAGGCGTGAAGGAATCTAACCATCAAATAGTTTTTGTTTTGCCCCGGGCATCCATCACTGAACAACACTAAGTCTTTGTTGCTTATATCTGCCCTGTTAAAATAATGCAACAACAAAGAAGTAACATCATTCTGGCCTTTCTTGCCAACAGTTTCATCGTACACAAACATAGTTGCATCATTGGTTGCCAAATCATGCACTCCAAAAACATAGTACCAGAGCTGGCTAGCAAAAAAAACATCACCAGTTTGAATGTGGGGCAATGGCAAATTTTGCATGTAATCAAACGATAAGCACATAATAAGGCCTTGCTTTGCTTTAAGTTTACATTGCCTTTTTATCTCATAGAATTTGTCAGCCTTACATAGATGGAGATTTTTTTCGGTTTCGATACTAACACGTTCTTCTAAGTCAGTGCATAAATTTAGTTACTAATCGAACAGACTAACGTAATAACCAAACAAATATAAACAGCAAACGACGATGCGCGCGGCGCCATCTACAATTCCGACAAAAATAGCCATTGTCCGGGATAATGGTGCTTTTTGCAGGAATTCGGTTGGACTATGGCTGTTTTTGTAGAACTACTTGATCTTTTGGCGGCTGTAAATTCGTACTATGGTTCTTTTTGTAGAATCTGACTTTCCCGGTCGAACAGGTGGCCCCTGATTTATAAGTGTCAATTTAAACCGCGAAATCCGAATTTTAGGACTATGGTCGTTTTTGTAAGAAATGCCTCAATTTTATCTATTTCTCCTCTTATATCGACTGTATTGAATATTTTTGATGAAAATCTATTGAAATTATGAGAACCGTCAAAGTAGTAATTGGAATCGATGAAAGAGAAATGTATTTCACTAATTTACTATCATAATGAGTAAAACTGTATAGACGTTACTACTCTTGAACGTATCATCAATATCAAATTACCGGAAATCTAATAACTTAATCATCAGAAAAATCTAATGAGGACGAAGAAAAAGGTACAGTTTTTTGAATTCATCCATTTGCAAATTGGAAAATGTTTCTTCTTTTATGTTACGGGACTAGTTAACTACACATTATTGATTTTACAACTCTAATATTTCTTGAATGGTACATCTTTCGTTATGAGAATGAAATAGACGTGTTTTTATAGATGAGAGCTCTCGAAATTGCTTTATTCCTTCTTCAGATAACAAAATGTATCAAAATTACATAGAATCAACAAGAATATCAACTTACCATGTATGCGATGTTAAAAATCATAATTTAACATCTTCTAGCTTAGGACAACTAAACCACATTAATACTCTTAACATTACTCCAAAAAATTACTTCCTCAAACTTAAAAATTTTTTTAAACAATCTATACCTTCAGGTTGAAAAGACTACAATAATCACTGCACTTAAAAAACCGTTAAAAATATTCAAATTGATACTTTACAGCCATTACGTAACCCTAAATTTTATATATATATATATATATATATATATATATATATATATATATATATATATATATACATAACGTCTTATGACTGTTTGCTCAACACTTAGTTGAACATTTTTCAATATTATCAAATAAAGTAAAACACTTGGAGTAATTCCACTAATATTTGGAATATAGAACTCCTCTCACTGAAGAAGTATTATAAATATATAGATTGTTATACATTTCCAACTTTAGGTTGTCTTCAGTAATAGATAGTGAGTTAATAACCCGGATTATATGTCCAGTGAATTAATCTTATATTAGTGGAATCAAGCCAAGTGCTTTACTCCATTTTAATCTACATATATATATATATATATATATATATATATATATATAATATATATATATATATATATATATATATATATATTATATATATATATATGTATATATATAATATATATATATATATATATATATATATATATCTATATATATATATATATATATATATATATATATATATATATATATACATATGTTTTTTTTTCGAATAATTTTTGCCTCTGCTGGATTTTCACTTGTTTATTTTTTATTGTTTGCAAAACAAAACGTTTCGATATGTCGATATATATATATAATATATATATTATAATATATATATATATATATATATATATATATATACATATATATCATATATATATATATATATATATATATATATATATATATATATATAATCTCTTGATAATTATTAGCAAATAACAGGCTTGTTTGAATCTTAAAAAAACTCGATTTTATTAAAAATTTGACGTTTTCGCCAACGACATTCGTGGCTTTATCAAAACTTTTGAAAATAATTATCAAGAGATTAGAAATAGTTCACAGGCAACAACAATTCGAATAAATAATTATATATATATATATATATATATATATATATATATATATATATATATATATATATATATATATATATATATAAATATATATATATATATATATATATATATATATATATATACGTTGTCACATTCTCACCGGGTGGTCCGCATTCCAAGTCGACGAGTGAAAAGCAATCACGTTTTATATTTCTACGCTCCGGTCATTACCGATCCTGAGTATTACTTAAATCAAAAATAGAAACCATTTCGTTCAGAGGAGGGAGCATAAATTCGTTTGATTTTGTTATAACTGAGTGGCGTAATAAATAAACTCTCATATTCGGTTTTAACTATCAAAATTTAATTTTCTGATTTCATATTTGATTCGAAACTGATCAACAATGAATAGTTGAATATTTGCTTGATTTCGTTATAACACTATATTTAAGGTTTCTCGTTTATTGACTATTCATCAGGGGTTTTATTATTGGCCTTTGTCCGTACCCAGTTATATAGCAACTAGAAAATATTTTGTTGAAAGAAGTAATATTTTCCTACATGAGAGTGTGAACTATGCTCAGCTCGCATACGAATGTAAGAAGTATTGTGTTCATGGAAAAATCTAAGAATTTTTTGTTATTAACGAATATAAACCAATATCGCTCAAGTATAGTTGATAAAATTCATACTCGTGTTAATATGATATTTTTGATTGTAATTGTTGCTATGTGTTCTCGTAACTGGTAGTACGAATAATCACTCCATAGAACTAGAATCTGGGAAATTCGACATTCAGGTTAGAAAGAAAAGGAATTAGACCTTCCCGAAGCAATAGAAATATCAGAAGCACACCACTGAAAATCTCCCAATTCATTGAGAAGTTGATATTAAATATATTTACTGCTGTCACAATCAACGCTAAGAACGAGACGCTGAGATTTTCCATATATCTAACGTTGAATCTCAAAATATGAATACGAATTCTGGAGATGGTAGGATAAAATATAAACACTAGACTTGAGAAAATAGTTTGGTCTTAAAAAAACTATTGATTCTAGGCTAGCAATTGTAAAGTAAATTTGTTATCGTGAAATTTTGTCAAGTATTTTATTTGAAATAACTTTTTTTTGACATGATTTCAGTCAAAGATTGATCCAGGATTATATATATATATATATATATATATATATATATATATATATATATATATATATATATATATATATATATATATATATAAATAAACTGAGTTTAGGAGGCAACTAAGAACGCATTTTCCTTGAGGATTTTGATTATCAAGACATCTGAAAAAAATCCGATTGTAGAAAACAGATAAATTTGTAAAATAACAGTAAGCTTACTAACTGAAGGTTGCCAACATGAAAATTGCATGCACTTCACAGTGAAAAAACTGCACTGTCGAAACTTTCAAGCATTGAAAACAAAATACAATATCAAAATGGAAAAACTTTTTCTCTTCCATATATTTGGATAATGATAAGAAAGCTCGACAATAGATATATATATATATATATATATATATATATATATATATATATATATATATATATATTTATATATTTATAGAAATATGTATATATATATATATATATATATATATATATATATATATATATATATATATATATATACAGGGTACCCTGCGGACCCAGAGCTACGTAATCGGTCCATAATCTTTTTGTCATTGAAGATATCGATATGAAAATTTCAGGGCAAATATGATCCGACTAAGTCTATTTTTCAAAATTATTTTGAAGAAAATTGCACTTTCGGTTTTGCCGGAAGTGATATCAACTTTGTTATTTCAAATGGAATACCCTGTATATCTTTTGATTTCCGAATTTCTTATGTAATTTATAATAAAATTGTCATAGCACTATACCTAAAATGAACAGTTTTCGAGTTATATATTCATCATACTTCAAGCCCCCTTCTCAATCTTTTCAAAACTACCGAACTACCTGACTAGCAGTTCAGAATTGGTTTTTCATATTATAATAATTATTTGTAACCATCTTTTTATTTACCCCTTCTACACAATTTGTCATTTCTTGTTTTCGATATAACAGAGAAACATAGTTAGTTTGCCATTAGCATCTGAAGAAGGTGAAGTTCCACCGAAACGTGCGTCATGCGTTATTTTTTATAATAAATGTGTAAATTGTTATTTTTAACCATTGTTTCAATACAATTTGTTTATTCTCAAACAATTTTCTAAAATTTTGATAATTGAAAATCTTCAAATGATTTTATAACTCGTCAGAAAATTCTGATCCATATTTTTATTGACATAGATATATTTCTATAGTAACATTTTAAATTGTACCTGTAATTCCAGAGCCGGATCGTGAATAGCCTGTGCTATTCGATGAGCATGTTGCATACTTTCAAGTGCTTTGTGAAAACCAGCGAGCTCCAAGTAAACTGACCCTACAGTTAGATGAACGTGACCAGAAGTTGTACATTGTTCGCATTCGTTATACAAAGAGTGTCTGGCATAAGCGAGAGCCCTACAACAAATTGAATAGCTGAAATTCATACGAAAAACGGAGAAGTTCTATAAGAAATATATCAGTTTTCGAGTTACAAATTTTGACAGTTGCGTCTTCAACAAAAATAGGCTATAACTTCTTTGTTAGTAGGTCTATTGGTATGCGGTTTGGATTTTTGTAACCTTGAAACATTGTTTTATTTATTCCTTATCAAAATTTTCCATATTTCTAACTAATTACTTGATAAAATCTAGGGTGAAGTAGGCAAATTTTAAACGTTAATAACTTTCTTATTTCAAATGGAATGCTATGTATATTTTTGCATTATTAAATTTGCTATTAAATTACCTTTCGATTTGTTTAACCATTCCCTATACCTAAAGTTAATAATAACAAAGATATTTCACAATTTTGTAATAATTTATATAAAAATACACCTGAGAAATCGAATAGCGAGTTATTTTGACGTATCCATGGATACCAATTACAAAAATTGTTCAAAATTTAATTGTGTCACCTTTTCTGTTCATTAGGTTTGTAGCACCTAATGCTAATATCCGAAAAGCTTTTGAAAAAATAGTAATTCTAAGATGTTAATATTCAATAATTATTGTTGTTTATAAACAACATATGTTTGTAGTAGTTTGATGTCAAATTGCAATGTCAAGTTTGACATTATCATTTTGGTCAATAGGAGTATATTCACATGTATCCAACAGTTACTCTAAATATTACATTTCAACATTATACAGAAATAAATCAATGCTTATCAATAACAGAATCACAGAACGTAGTTGAATCAGAATGAGAATAAGAATATTTTTGATGATAAATTCTACTAGCTAGCAGAATATTTCGATCCGCATCTCCAATACAGTAAACCATATTTATCATTTCTTGTCGCGTAAAATCCAATTTATCAACTGAACAAATACTAGAAAATGTGACACAATTAGATTTTGAATAATTTTTGTTATTGGTATCCATGGATACGTCAAAATAACTCCCCAGACAATTTCTCAGGTGTATTGATATATAAATTATTACAAAATTGTGAAATATCTTTGTTATTATTAACTTTAGGTATAGGGAATGGTTATACAAATCGAAAGGTAATTTGATAGCAAATTCAATAATGCAAAAATATACATAGCATTCCATTTGAAATAAGAAAGTTATTAACGTTTAAAATTTGCCAACTTCACCCTAGATTTTATCAAGTAATTATTTAGAAATATGGAAAATTTTGACAAGGAATGAATAAAACAATGTTTCAAGGTTACAAAAATACAAACAGCACACCAATAGACCTTCTAACAAAGAAGTTATAACCTATTTTTGTTGAAGACGCAACTGTCAAAATTTTACGAAAAATATTAATAAGTCGAAAACTGTTCATTTTAGGTATAAATAGTAGTATGACAGTTTTATTATAAATTACATGAGAAATTCGAAAATCAAAAGATATACAGGGTATTCAATTTGAAATAACAAAGTTGATATCATTTCCGGCAAAACCGGAAGCGCAATTTTCTTCAAAATAATTTTGAAAAATAGACATAGTCGGATCATATTTGCCCTGGAAATTTCATATCGATATCTTCAATGACAAGAAAATTATGGACCGATTACGTAGCTCTGGGTCATCCTGTATGTATAAATATATATATATATATATATATATATTTTTATATATATATATATATATATATATATATATATATATATATATATATAAATAAATAAATATTTATATTTTACATGATTTAATAAATACTTCTCTAACTCAATGTTCACCATTTCCGAATCAAGCTAATTCTGTTGTAACTTGGGAAATTTGCAGTAAATATTAGAAACACAGTTTAAGCAGATCGACAGATGAACTCCAACGAACCGACCGACGTTATTATGTTTTATATTTAGCTTCACGTGACGTTCTCCACCATTAATGAACCATTAAGAATGATTAAAAACAGAGAATTTCGCTAACGTTTAGAAACGTTTCAATATTTTCATAGTGGGAAAACTGATCCACAGCAAATACTGGAGGTGAGCCAGAATAGGTGTGGTTGCCAGGTGTCGCTTGAACTGCTTTCCAGATTTTTTCTTGCGGTTTATAGAGGACAGAGGCGTACTCAGGAAAAAATGTCGCATCGTAGGCACCTCTATTAGAAGTTTATAATTCAATATTAAGAAAATAGCGAACTCAGATTATTTTCTGCAGTTGGTGTCTGAATTCTCACTTCTTTTCTGTCCTGCAGAAGCAAATGGATAAATCACATTGATTAAATGTGATTTAGAAGTAAGTAAATAATATCACAATTCATTAATTCCTCAAATTTATATAACAATACCAAGAGATAGAATGAGTGAGGCAGATATAAGAAATAAAATTGCCAAACGAAAAAGAGCCACCATCCAAGTAATCTCAATTCTTCATACCGTTTGGATGAAGAACATAATTATGAAAATTAGTAAAAACCTGAAATATAAATTTCCTTCGTCAAATTGAAAACAATGAGATAAATGGATTTATACGATTAATAGCCCTGAAGCACTAGACCCGACTAATATATAGCATAGTTCATAGAATCTGTCATCACTACGTGATAATTTAACGTGTTATGAATAATGAACAAAAACAAAACTTGAATATACTACGTTTATTATCACAAAAAAATTTTGAAAAATATAACACTGCGATTGCAATTTCGGTCACTAGACCATCATCAGGCAGATTGAGTTGAAAACTGAATACATAATTATAGATTTGCGCTTACTGGTGGGAAAGAATTATTGCAGGTACCTATAGGTGGATTTCCCAAATTGGTACAAAAAAATGTTCTTCAAAATATCATTATTGTTTGAATACACTAAATATAGGGGAATATATGAAGTCAATCTGGTCGTTTAGCAAGATATCTTTTGCATTATGATTGAGTCTAAAAATTTCTAATGATTCTAAGTAATTAAGTTTGGTGCCTTTCGGTAATTTGTGCATAATTTGGAAGTTATCTATTTGTGGAAACGGGTGGTGGTTTTCACCGCAATTATTTGAAACCTTTGAATCCGTATTATTTTTCAAAAAAGATTGTTGGTGTTCTTTAAATCTTGTCTTGAACGATCGACCAGTCTGACCTATATATACTCCTTTACATATAGGACAAATCAACTTATGAACTCCTGAACTTCAAATTTTGAAGTGATATCTTTGATATTGAATAAAACTCCTGAGAGTTTTGTCTTAGGTTTGAAAGCAATTTCAATATTGCTTATCCTTCGGAATTTGGATATCTGAAAACCTTTCAAAACGAAATCCGGGAAAATTGAGAAGTTTCACATTATTAACGTTGTGAAAATTAGCTTTTCGAGACGATAAGCCGGCCGTCCGCTTCCCAGACTGTTATATATTAACGTACAAATACTTAGTTTGCAAAGAATATCAATTTTTAGCCAACGAAGTTGCTGAAACTTATTCGAGACTCAATCGTATTTCCTTTATATTAAAAAAATGGTTAATAATAACAATTTACACATTTATTAAAAGAAATAACGCATGACGCACGTTTCGGTGGAACTTCACCTTCTTCAGATGCTAATGGCAAACTTCTGAAGAAGGTGAAGTTCCACCGAAACGTGCGTCATGCGTTATTTCTTTTAATTAATGTGTAAATTGTTATTATTAACCATTGTTTCAATATGTTTATTAATTTACGCCATGCATCTGCTCAATCAATCCAATATTTCCTAAACCAAACACAAATCTACAACAGGACTATATATTCTGCAAGCGTATTCTATTCTAGTAGCTTGATCCAGACATGAGTAGATAATTGGCAAACCATAGTTTAAAATAGGCAAGACTACTTACACAAAAGAACTTCCATGCGTATTACGTGTACTATCAAATTGTGTGTAAAGACATCCTCATCAGTTTGCAACTTGTGAGAGCGAAGTAAACACTTTTGGCGTCTCCATAAACTTCAAACACTGCTGACAGTGAATATTTCAACTGAATGACTCTTCAGCTGGAAAGATTAATATCAGCAATTCCGAAGTTCACATACACGTGTTTTCATTTTCATATGCCCCACAATGGAGGCCTTGAAAGCTTGAATTAAGTGTGAATAATGAACATATTGAATACGAAAAATGGCCAGATATTTTCTCCTAATAATTTGAAACAAGGAAATTCATTCAAAATTTAAAACACGGGGCCAATTAAGAATATGATATAAAAACTAATCCAGAATAAAATTCTAGAACTAATATTTTCTTGTTTTCACGATTTATTATTGAAGAATTATTGTTCTTATTCAAATTATTCGGCATGCTATTGTCATCGATCGACACTATTTCATTTCTTATTGTCGTCGTTTTTCCTTACTATTTGTATCTGATGAAGCCACCGTGTGGTGAAACTCTGCATCATAGATTCAGCAATGGAGTCGTTGAAAACAAACATGTGTTTTTCCAATAATAATTTTTTTACATACATATGAATTGATATATAAAAACAAATGCTACAAATTGAATCATTACTGTTACTGTCAGTTTTTAAGAGTTTTAAACATTCTTTCTTTCCCCTGCACTATTTTGTGTTAAAATAACATAGGTATTGATTTTAAAATCGAAATCTGTATTGGAATCTGACATGGAGGCGGAGCTTAGGTGATAACGTCAGAACATGGCGTCTCAAATCCAACTTTCAACGCGATTTGTATGAGAGATTTAAAAGTTTTAAATTTAATTAAATAAAATTAATCAAATTACATCTTCTGCAAAACGAATGCTTGGACTTATTTTCAGGACGTGTAAAGACTTTCAAAATCAAGAATGCTTTATAACACTTTTCAATGCTTTTGTCCGATCCCGTTTGGAATATGGCTCCCTAATCTGGTCGCCTATATACAATGTGCATATTCAACAACTCGAATCTTGTCAAAGAGTTTTTATGAAATACATGGCATACAAACTGGATGGAGTATACCCATCCCAAGAAATTGATAATAGAGTGTTGCTAAATAGATTTTCCCTCTTATCCTTGGAAAACAGAAGAACATATTATGCTTGTATCTTCATTTATAAATTGATTCATAATCTGATAGACTGTCCAGATTTGTTATCTCAATTAGATTTTCACGTTCCGAGACTAAGTAGTAGAAACGAAATGTGCTTCTATTTGCCTGTGCCAAGAATCAATGTTTTAATAAAATCCCCAATTTATAACATTTGTAAAACTTATAATAGTTTCTATTCAGAATGTGATTTTTTTGTTGTTCCATTTAGATGCTTCAAGTATATAATTCGTAACAAGTTAATTAATATGCAAGTCTAACTACAGTCTAATTGCAACCTCTCCTCATACATCCTGTAGGGGTAATATATGCACTCTGTACTGCCAAGTCAATTAGAATTCTACAATATATATTATTTTATTGTTATTTGTATGGATCACTGTGTATATATTGTTCTATTGTTCTGTTGTTTGTTATACTTATACTCATTCATAACTGTAAACTAAGTTTTTTGAGTTTTTCCTAACAATGTTAGTTTCGAGTGAATGTGTGAAGCTTTATGTAGGTGAAAATTTACTCCAGCGAAAATACAGAGAACGTGATAGGCTGGAAAGATCTAAATTAATAATACAATGTGCGAAAAATGGAGAGAATTCGGTGCCTGGTATCATCAAATTTACTGCTTTTTGTTTAACTACTTTGATTTGATTTGCAAAATACCTAGTCTGAATCAACTGTATTTCTTTAAGTGATATGAAACTATTAATTCGAGCTTTTTTATGTAGGAAGTTTATAATCGGCCAGGTAGGATGGGCAATTATCAATAAACATATTTCAAAAATTTTTATTGATGATTCTTTACCCAATTCAAATTTTTTTTTTATTATGCGACTTTTAATTATTTCTGAAAGAACTTTGGGCAAAATATATTCAAAATTTCACGAAAAACGTTTTAGTAATATAAATGGATTCAAAATGAAATCGTAATGTTTCATATAATCGAATGTTTTCATAATGAAATATGAATATACAATTTTCATTCCGTATGTATTCTTATTAAACTAACATCAATCTAATAAGCATCATATACCTACATAAATTTGTTACTCCATCACTTCACTTAATCTTCCATAAATTTGTCATCTTTTAAGATGGGAGAAGACATATATATCGTACCACATATCGGTGTAAAAATTTCTTCTAATACCAATAAATTTCCAGGCAACACAGATCCAATCATTTTAAATGTTTTCGCTGCAGCATCTGGAATTTTCATTAATAAAGGGAACATATCTGAGTTTCAATCATAGGACTTAATTACCTGAAAGAATGTAATTTTCTTTTGTAAAGTGCAGAGAACACACCGTCATTCTCGGATTTGTGTGATTCTTCTTCTTGATTTTCCATACCTTCAATAAATCAATCTTTTCCTTTTCTCCAAAATGATTTTCTTTCAATACAAAATATTTGTTTGGCTTCGGATGAAAGCGAATACTTGCATTTGTATATGCTTTAGAATTACATTCTTTCACGCAACAACACTCTCTAGACTTGCTGATTATACGTTTTGCAAAATTAACATTTTCCATTATTCACCTTTTGCGACCTCATTTGTGAGAAACTCAAAATGTGGTCATGCAGTTGCATATGTTGACGTTGGAAACAAAAACTTCATCCATCTGGCCGCCAGAGTTCGCCAGGTGACATGTCAGATCCTACAAAAAAAACCTTAAATGGCATATTTCTAGATTTTTAACTTAAAATTACTTTTCTTGCTAAACACCTCATTTCACCCCTTTCCCTTGAACCAAATTGGCTCAAAAATAATCCGAACCGTTCTCTTGTGGAAACCTACCTGTGTACCAAATTTGAAGTTTATAACTCAATTCCTCCTATTCAGGAAACTAACAGACTGACCCACTGACCAACACAAATGTTTTGCTCAAAGTGCTGGGTGCTTTAAGATCAAGTCCAATCGAGTCTTTGTTCGAATCCAACGAGATGCCACTCTCATTTAGATGCCAACAACTATTATTTTCCTATTTCACGAAAGCTTCTGCTAACCCTGACAATCTCTGTTATGAAATATTATCCAGCACCACCTCCCTTCCAGTTAATCGATCTTGCAAAAAAACCGCTCTCCCAGCTCTTGCAGAATCTAGTTAGCAATCCTTCTATATTTAATGAAACCAAATCTATCGGCCAAAGTTCTTTCCTTCCTTGGACCAGAAGACCCATCACAATTAACACCTTTTTGACCAATTATCATAAATCTTCTACCCCCCCCCCATTATTCTTTAAACAGACATTCCTTAACATAATAAACTCCAAAGATTACGACATAATCCTCCACACAGATGCCTCAAAGGACGACTACAGCGTTGGATGCTCGGTATGTACTCTGGACGAGACAATTTCCAAAAACCGACTTTCAAAACACAGTTGCATTAACACAGGAGAATTATTCACTATCCTTACTGCACTGGAGCCAATAAGTACTTCTAACTCAAATATTGCAATATGCACAGACCCCCTCTCGTCGATCCAATCTTTTGAAGACATCTTCTCTACAAATCCCCTTGTCCAAAACATACATACGGAAAGTGAACGTTTATCGGCCCAAGGAATTGCCAACAATCTTATATGGGTCCCCTCACAAGTCGGGATAAGAGGAAATGAGCTAGTTGGCAAGATGGCGAAGGAATCACTCAGACTAGATACCATCCGAAAGGTACAGTTGGCAGGTGACCTGAAAAATAGGTTTAAAAGACTAATAAAAAACAAAAGACAAAAGCTATGGAACCTCTCTAACACCAAACTGTTATCAATAGAGACTGCTATAGACTCCCATAGCTTTCTACGAATGAATAGAAGAAACAAAACTGTCATAATAACACTAAGAATAGGACATTCCGCCTCTCCCATGGTTACCTAACAAGCAATCAAACTCAGCCACTTTGCAGCAAGTGTAATGTTCGGCTGACAGTCGAACATATCCTACAGGACTGCCAAGAATTTGATGCAGCTTAACAAGAATTTAATTTGAAAAACAGGATTACAGAAAACCTATCATCAAATTCGAATCTTTATAATGTTTTATCATTCTTAAAATCCACAAAACTGTTCCATCTTATATAGTTATACTTAATACTGTACCTGTGCCAATAGCCTAGTAGCTGAGGCACGATAATCCTTAAATGAATAAATAAATAAATACACGTTTTGGGATCTTTTAGATCGATTTAGCTGAAAAAAAAATAATGAAAATTTTTGGACCGTAACTATACTTACTTTCCACCAAGTTGTAATGTGGAAGTAATACTTTTGCCTTTTATTCGATACCATAAAATTCAGGTATAAGTCATAGCTATCTTCTGAAATGTCTTAGGACTATTCTAAAATTGTACGTAAATTCAAATGTAGGTATAGGTAGTTAAAATATTCTCTAGAAATTTAATCTTTATAAAAAATTAGCAGATTTATGTGACTTGCGTGTTGCTTTTTCCAAAAATTATATTTGTATTAAATATAAACCGTGATTTCAATCATATTGACCAAATGACGATTTTCCCATACGGAATGATAACTACAAGAGATATCGAAAACGTCATTATATTTAATGTATTTGTATCATTCTTTTGCTTGGGTTGCCTTTTTTCCGATACTTACATAATACACGTTTCAACGGTGCCATTTAATACCACATAAACCATGTCTATTCTACTCCTATATTAAATCATGAACAGTTTATCTAACATAAGCTTAAACAATGCTCATGGACAAAATTCGTATTTACTGGATTAGTTCATCGTTTCCAACTGACTGCAGACATGTACATAAACCATAGCATGATGAAGAAATCAATGTCTAAAACCCACGTTGTGTTAGTTCGCGCCCTCTCACGAATGGCGATTGAAGCATCAGTTGTAGACTTTCAGTGAGCATTAAACGCGATAGATGTCGCCACGTTATTCGACAATGTGTATGAAAATTACGCCAACATAGATGGCGTTGAACATTTATCTGAATACAAATTGAGGTATGTGTTCGTTATGTCCCAGGAAGAGGTTGTCTCAAAGAACTGTTCGATTTGATTCTTATGTGGATACCTTATCGCTTTCAGAGATAAAGGTAAGCATAAATTATATAATTTCCGTATTTGAATATCTAACTTCAATGAGCTGTCTGATCATGCTCAGCATCTAATGCAATGCATGTTTGTTAAAATCAACTTACAACTATCAAGTTTTTCGAGTTTGTTGAATCTGTTTTTTTGCACATCACAAATCACATATATGATATGATATGATAGTTGTGAATCACAAAATGATCACTTCAATTTTGCTTCTCCCAAATTGCGTCCACAGAAAGATTTCAAATTCACAGAATGACCAAAATCATTATACCCACTAGTGCTCTGAGCACTAAATTTTCATTTCTCATCTTAAATTACGGAGAAGGCTGATTAATTTCTTTTGAATATACTAGCCAACAAAAAAAATATTATCTCTAGTTTCTATGATATGAAATATATGAGAGTATTTTATTTTAAGTACATTATGTCAACATTATAGACATATGTTTCGGGCTATTAACCTTTTATCTAAAACTGATGACAAACTAAAGTTTGAAATGTATCAATCTATCTATTTATAATACCTACTGCATTGATGAGTGGCGAAATACTAAGGTCTATTTGGTATTTGGTGATAAGTTCTTTTAGCAGGCCGATTTAATCTAAAAGGATAAAGTATAAACTTTAAAATAAAAACACTTGGCTTATGTTTCACAATATAAAAAATCTTTAGATACTGTACTTAGCAGTAATAAAAAGTCGACATGTTTCGAGCTATGAACTCATTATCAAGACTGACTACAGGAGAGTATTGCATCGTAATTTATAAAACAGACAAAAGCAAAGGTGATACCTGAAAATCAATTTGTTCGTTTACAAGGGGTAATTGACTATTATGGGCGGAACTTATTTCGATAATTTCGAGAAGGTCAAGACGTTTACCCTTGTTACCTGAATGTAACAATTTGGTTTTGTTGAAATCCAGGAAGTGATTGAATTTTATAAAATGGTTAATAGAAGCCAGTGTATTTTTGTTTTGTAAAATTGACTTTTTATGTTCTTCAACACGAATATTTATATTCCTTCCTGTCTGTCCAATATAGAAAGCAGGACATTCGTCGCAAAATATTTTGTAAATACCACTGTTTTCTCCGATGTTAGATTTTTCTTTATTATTGACCAAGAATGACTTCAAGTTTCTTTTATTTGTACAAATTGTTTCAACGTTATTTTTCGATAGTCTGTTACAAATTTTGCTACTCAAATTAGGCACATAATTTATTGGGAAGTATACTTCCCAAAACAAAAATACCAGTGGCTTCTCTGAACATTGTATAAAATTCAATCACTTCCTGGATTTCAACAAAACCAAATTGTTACATTCAGGTAACAAGGGTAAACGTCTTGACCTTCTCGAAATTATCGAAATAAGTTCCGCCCATAATAGTCAATTACCCCTTGTAAACGAACAAATTGATTTTCAGGTATCACCTTTGCTTTTGTCTGTTTTATAAATTACGATGCAATACTCTCCTGTAGTCAGTCTTGATAATGAGTCCATAGCTCGAAACATGTCGACTTGTTATTACTGCTAAGTACAGTATCTAAAGATTTTTTATATTGTGAAACATAAGCCAAGTGTTTTTATTTTAAAGTTTATACTTTATTCTTTATGATGTTTCACCAAGTGATGTGCGAGAATTCAATCTCAGTTATTAATCTCCAAAGATTCTAAGTGGTCCATCCTCTTTTCTTTGTTCAATGAATGTAGTATTTTTGGGTTATCTGAACCTATAAAATTGTTCTGATAGATCTGAATCCTGAGATTGAAATTAGATCCTGCACAGAGCAAGCTAGAGCTAATTTTATTTAAATGAGGAACCTGTTAACTGACACAACACTCAATTTGAACATAAGATTCAACTTTGTTAGATGTTATGTGCATTCCACGTTTCTATATGGACTCGAGGCCTAGACGCTAAAAGTCAGCAGTATTAACAAGCTGGAAGCATTTGAGATGTGGATATATCGTAGAATGCTTCGTATACCATTGACCGACCATATCACCAATCAAGAGGTCTTACATAAGGACCGAACAATTCTCGAGGCCATAAAAAAGCGAAAGACAGCTTACCTTGGCCATGTCACGAGTCAGGTCAAGTACAGATTCCTTCAACTAATTATGGAGGGCAAGATTGAGGGAAAGCGTGGTTCTGGACGTAGACGGTGCTCTTGGCTGAAAAACATAAGGGATTGAACAGGCTTAGATTCATACACCCTACTAAGAAGAGCCCAAGACAGAGACGAATTTGCCAGAATTGTTGCCGATCTTCATTGAAACTTAAAGAATATAAAATGGTTGTTTAATATACAATACTCCTAAATTCCGATCAAGTTTCTATTTTTGCTCATTGATTTTTAAGTTCTTCCAATCTGGCGCCGATGCTTCTACCAGTTTGTCCAGTATAAAAAGCATGACGATCAATACATTTTATCTTATATATACCAGATTTCTGGTGAAACAACAATTGATAACCCAAAACTAGTACATTCATCGAACAAATAAAGGGAGATGGACTTTTTAGAAGCTTTGCAGATTAAATCGACAAGCCCAAGGAATTTATTCTTCTCTTATGACCAATAGGTCTTAGTATTTCCTCACTCATCAAAGCAGTATTATAAATAGACAAATTGTTTCTTTTTCAACATAAGTTTGTCATCAGCTCTTGATAATGGGTTAGTAGCCCGAAACATATGTCTAGTAAATAAAACAATTTAAGTGGAATGAGGCCAAGTAATACTTCATTTGATTAATAATTTGAAAAATGTTCCACCAAGCATTGAGCGAGCGTTATTTCTCTTCCGATATTTCTATTATAACCTGTTTAAATTATTGGTAGTACCTATATTCTCAGGTTGCTGGATATGTAGAGAGAGAGAGAGAGAGATCTCTAAATTTTGGCTTGTTTCTTGTTTCAATTCATCAACTCAATTTTTTCGTATTGAAGTTTTGTTTCACTAATTGGATGAAAGACGATTTATAAATGTTCACAAAAACGATTATAGTTTCAGCAAATTAGTAACACGAAAATAACATAAATTTCATCCATACAAAACATAATAACAGATATGGAGTAACACCAGGCCCTGAAAAAAAGATTCCTGTGAGACCCGTATCGCTGCTCACCCTCGGAAAATGTTTTTCAGAACACATTATCGAATTAGCATCAATTTTTCAAAGTCGACTGGCAGAAGTTTAGTGAATTAGGGTGTTTCTTATGTAGTTAATACGTTTGATTGCTAGAACTTTCTCTGCAAAAAATCAACAAGAACTCGGCGAGAAGAATTAATTGGATTAGGTAATCTAATTAGTTTTCAGTAGCGGGAAACTGGAACGAAAACGGCTAATGTGCAAAAAGTAGATACTGATACTATGGGAACGTAGATATTACGAAAGCTCGAACCGACTATTAAATAGGGAAATAAGAAAGAACAGGTTAATCTGTGAAGTTTGTTGTTTTTCAATTTTCTATAACGAGAAAAGAGATTCAGGGACTCGGGAAATGAATATATCATCTCCATCACCGAACGTAATTAATATTGAACGCTTCTTTCATGTTTTTGTTTCGTTATCAGCTTTTATGAAACTTTACTTGTTATAGTTAGTACGCATTGAATATGGCAATTCTATTTTGATTCGCCCAATTGAACAGCTTTAGCAATAGACCGAGAAATACTGGAAGGATTTGTGAAGTCATTTTTTACAGTATGGCGCTTTTAGGGGGGTTCACACAAAATTTCTTCAATTTATTGGTATTTTAACAAACAAAAATTCGACGCTCGCTATATGTCATACTCCAGTGGGTGTTAAGGCCAGCCATACTTTTTTGAAAATGTTTTTTTTTTTTTAATTTATTTCTTAAAGGCCGTTTTTTTTTAATTTCATTAATCTTGTACGAAAATCACCACGCCATACCATTCCGACGGTCCAAAATACCCGCCATACTCCCACAAACATGTAATTTTTTGAAATTCGAAAAACTATTTCTTTCACGTTGCAGTTTGGTTTAGTAATTGTTTTTATGATTAGAAACATAATTTTTATAATGCCATACCTGTAGAGTGGATGAGATACATATAATGTAATTAAATAATTGTAAAATTTTATGCAACATTTGAACAATTTCTTATAGTATGGCACCACTTTTGGACTTCACCATAAGTATGGGATAAATTTTCCTGAATCGTACTTTTTATGAACTTTCTGATAGTTTGAATGCCATACTGTAAAAAATCGTTTTATTTATTTATTTTTTTCTACATCGCAGCGTGTGTATCACGGTCTTTCGTACCAAGGTCACAGTATGGCGTATTCTTTTTAACTTATAATCGTATTAGATCAATCTGATTTAATTTATGCCATACTATATAAATGAATAATTTTACAGCTTCTATAGGCGTGTTTTAAAAACGGATAAAAAATACCACTTTTCAAGTATGGCACCACTTTTGTTCTGCACTAGAAGTATGGCAAATATAATTTTGTCTCACTGTATCATAAACTGACCACCATTTAACTGCCATACTGAAATAAATTTTTATAAATTACATTTTTGAGGGGGTATGGCGGGTATTTTGGACCGTCGGAATGGTATTTCGTGGTGATTTTCGAACAATATCAATAAAAACAGTTGTTTATAAAAATAATCGGCCTGTAAGAAATAAAATTGAAAAAACTTTAAAAAAAACATTTTCAAAAAAGTATGGCGGGCCTAAACATCCACCGGACAAGTATGGCATATAGCGAGCGTCGGATTTTTTGTTGTTAAAATACCGATAAATTAAAGAAATTTTGTGAAAGAAATTGTTTGACACCTCTGGATTTTCCAGCAATTTCAATTAATTATTCTGTAACTGCCTCCCACACACCACCGGTAAAAACATCATTTTCCTTCAATTTATTACGTATATGAACACACCTTAAAGCGCCATATTGTAAGAAATAACTTCACAAATGCTTCCAGTATCTCTCGGTCTACAGGGAGTGCTTTGTTTTCGAAAAAAACATAAAAATCACTCATCTGCCCCGTGTGGCCCCTTAGGAGCTGATAACCCCAATGGTATACATACTGTATAATGATAGTTCTTGGCAAGTCTTAACGATGTAAAAAATCAAATCATAAAAATATACAAGTTGACGACCATGGTCAACTTATTTAATATAAGTACTATATAAAGTGAACAAGGAAAATTATTCAATAATTTAAAAAATTATCAAACAACTTTCCAAGGGAGTTGGTTATATGTATTCCGCGACGAGAATACATATAACCAGCTATAAGGAGTAACTTGAGTAACTTAGAAAAAAAATGATCTGACCATATTTTAGATAGGATCATTAGTTTTTCTGTAAAAAAACTATTTCAATGTCCTATGTATAGCGACTAAGCGCAAGGCTGAATTGTTTAGGTATAACGTTACAATCGCGCACTGCAGCACTCTAAAAAAAAGTTAATAACTTCATAACTAATGGTCTTTTGAAACTAATTTTAAAAACGTTTTGAATGAAAACTCATATCCGTTAGTTAATTATGAATTGTATTTTGATAGGTTGACTGCTTCTATGTTAAACATGGAAATCACTATACATTCTTCTTTCAAATTACATTAGCAAAACTTATTTATATATGAAAAATATCATATGTTTATTTAAATCTCATTAGAATTAAGTGAAGTTTACTCTAGTTTTTGTAAATATAAAATGAATTAATAGTATAAGATTTCCTAGATTAAAAAAAATAAGATTAAAAATGTTAAATTTTTCAAAATTAAATATGTATAAAATTTTCATTTCAAAGGTGCTAAATTGAATAGGTATACCTATATCTTTTTTTCAATAACATTAAACTTTTAATTTTACCTCCAAATTCCATCTTTTGTTGTTTTAATAGGATGTTTATTTTAGATTTAAATTCCATTTGAAATGTGAAATTTATGAAAATTTTTAATTCAATATTTGTAAAATTAATTTTGTTTTTAATTTAGGAAAACATTTATCACTAATTCATGATATACCTAATAACAAAAACTAGAGTATACTTGACCCTTATTCCAAACAGATTTTAATAGATATTTGATATCTTTTAAATATAACTAATTTTTCTTTATAATGTAATTTTGAAAAAAAGTATAGTAATTTGAATTTTGAATGTTAAAGCAACCGCCTAGTTGAAACAAAATTATTTATAGTTGAGGGATATGAGATTTCTATATATAGGACATTCAATTATTTTTTAACAGGAAAACTAATGATCCTATCTAAAATATGGTAGGTTCATTTTCCTTTCCTAATTGCTTCGTCGTCACGGTAGTACTTTTTTTATTGAGAAATTTATTAATTTTCAACATTACCAAGAAAACCTATTTTGTTCAATCCATTCGATGATTATTTGTTATTAGCGCCACCTATATTAGTGTAAACTTTTTATAATATTAATTACTACTCCTTAATAATTATGTTTCTGAAGGAATTACCCAAAAATCTATTTTTCGTGGGTCAAAACCTTTGTTGACCAGGATAATCTGTTTTAAGATCACTGGGATATTAAAAAATAATACATTCTATAATTGCGGTATGGAACTTTAGGATAGAAATAATTGATCAAATTACCAAATGTCGGTCATTTTTATAGTATATGTTTCATATAAAATATATTGTCCCATAATCAACTCATTTTCTCTACAAATAAAATGAAGTTTGAAATTTTAATGAACATATTCGTTTAAATTTACTTCGACTAGTAAAACTAAAATAGCCAAATGCAAAATGTGTTCAATAAATTTCCTACTTATAATTCAAGTTGTAATCTATAAAACAGAAAGTTTCATACACATCGTTGAAAGTTCCTTTATTTTGCTGAAAGCAATATTTGAAATTTGTGCCGCTCTGGAAAATTTATTGGGAGAAGAATTCTAATTGTAACATGCTATTAATACTTGAAAATTTTTTCTACTCACTGAGAGTATTAATTGGAATTTTCATCGCTCTGGAAAATCACAGGGATGAAGGAATCTTATTGTAACATGATCGTAATGTTAGAAGCTTTTCCCCTTGCTTTACCAATTATTTTCTACCCTGCTAAATTTTTCGCGAACGTTTTTCTCTCTTTTCACGTTAGCCATATAATAGACGAAAAAGCCGATTTTCTCTGAAAAAGTTTCGTATATAGCTTGAGTAGGCCGCGGGTGGTTCGAACTCCCCCAATTCCCATTGTCGCACTTAATGAAAGCAGGGCTAGGGACGCAAGAAAGGGTCACTAGAGTCCGGGAAATACGGGAAAAAGTTCTCGAACTGATGCAACCGCAAAGAGTCATCAATTATAGAGACTAAAACTGGGGAATTCAGCCTTGGCGAAAAATAAGCGTTGGTTTGTTTGACTTTTCATTCTTTTTAAGCTACGTGAATCTTCTTTTAGTATCTTATTATTTCAACCACTTTCTAACTATAATCGGTGTAATAAGTAAATCGTATATATATATATATATATATATATATATATATATATATATATATATATATATATATATATATATATATATATATATATATATATATATATATATATATATATATATATATATATATATATATATATATATATATATATATATATATGTATATATATATATATATATATACATTCATACTATATATATATATATATATATATATATATAGCTCGAAACATGTCGACTTTTTATTACTACTAAGTACAGTATCTAAAGATTTTTTATATTGTGAAACATAAGCCAAGTGTTTTTATTTTAAAGTTTATACTTTATTCTATATGTATATATATATATATATATATATATATATATATATATATATATATATATATATATACAAATAACTGCCAAAATGCCAAAATCTTTTTTTTTTCTATATCAGATAGGATCAATTTAAGGGTTGTAGGCAGGGCAAAAAGATTAGATCTTCAATAGCAAGAACCTATATATTTCGGTACATATCTGCACCATCTTCAGGGTCTGAAAAAACAGATATATTGAAGTACAAATCCAATTTTTAACACGTCGCAATTAATAAAGCTATGTGATCAATAATTAAACATAACGAGCAAAACAACCAACATTCCTTGTTGTGTAAATATAACATCAAAAATTTTTAAATTCAAAAAGTGAGCTCAACAACAATAATTATATCAATTCAAACAATGTCATAAAGTGAGGTTACCCCCGCACACAGAAACCGAGTGGTCATAATGATAAAACCACGGAATAAAAAAAAAACAAAACAAAAAAAACAAAAATCGACACACCGTGAACCCTAACAGTTCAAAAAAGAGAAAAGAGTAATAACATGAGGACTGTCCAAAAAACTTTTACATTTGTCCAATTTCTAAAATCGTTTCACAAACACTCAAACGTTCAAATATATCTTGACTGAAAACCACATATATGCAACTGTGAATGTTACAATTTTTATTCAAAAATCCGTATTAAAAGACAACAAAAACACTACCAACATTAAAATTTTTTCTTTTCGATATCTCTAAAACAACACTTTTTCTGTTATTTAACTATCTGTTCCATATGCAACCCCGAGTAAGGAACTCTTATGTTCTCCACGACAGTGAAGAAGCTGAGTGCACTTTATTGTAACCTGTTGTGGTGTGACGTTCACGGTGTGTCGATTTTTGTTTTGTTTTTTTTTTTATTCCGTTGTTTTATCATTATGACCACTCGGTTTCTGTGTGCGGGGGTAACCTCACTTTATGACATTGTGTGAATTGATATAATTATTGTTGTTGAGCTCACTTCTTGAATTTAAAAATTTTTGATGTTATATTTACACAACAAGGAATGTTGGTTGTTTTGCTCGTTATGTTTAATTATTGATCACATAGCTGTATTAATTGTGACGTGTTAAAAATTGGATTTGTACTTCAATAAATGTGTTTTTTCAGACCCTGAAGATGGTGCAGATATGTACCGAAATATATAGGTTTTTGCTATTGAAGATCTAATCTTTTTGCCCTGCCTACAACCCTTAAATTGATCCTATATATATATATATATATATATATATATATATATATATATATGTTCATTCTTGGTTCATTCCGAGAACCAAGTTTTCATATATATATATATATATATATATATATATATATATATATATATATATATATATATATATATATATATATATATATATATAGATATATATATATATATATATATATGTTTATTCTTAGTTTATTTCGTGAAAAAAGTTATTCTTATATATATATATATATATATATATATATATATTCAAATTCATTTATTGTGACATTCAAAGTTCTACAATCATTATATAACTCACAGGCTAGTCAAAAATATCTAATAAAGAAGTCATCATGAAACAATAATACAAAAAAGAAAAGACATCACTTCATGTTGAACACCCCGGCATGGCATCCGAAAACTCCACAGCCGAGTGAAATGCAACTTCAATCAAGTACTTCCTTAACTTCTCAACTTTATAAAGATTAGTGTGATAACAAAGAAATACTTATGAATGAAGCAAAATTATGGACAAACTTTTAAATTTTCATACTGATTTCAAACCTGTTATATGTAGGGAAAAGTTGAGCTTTGTTAACCTTTGTTCCACTTTAATAACTGATACAGGCACCTGAAAAAGTACTTAGCAAACTGAAATTAATCAAAAATTATTAAAGAAGCGGTATGAAACAATAAAAATTCACCACTTCATGTCTTATATCAATTGAAGAGCAAGAAGCGTCAACAATGTCATCTGACGAAATTATAAAGACATATATATCGTAGCCAAAAATAACGAAACGTAAAATTTACAAAAATCTTTTTTTTAAGAATTTTTATTTTACAGCAGTGTAATGAAAAGACTGTACATAAATTATTTTGTTCTCATTTTTTAATAAACTCAAGTTGAGTTAGTAACTTACCATATCAATTTGCAGTATATATATATATATATATATATATATATATATCTCTAAATATATTTATATATATATATATATATATATATATATATATATATATATATTATATATATATATATATATATATATATATATATATATATATATATATATATATATATATATTTATATATTATATATATATATATATATATATATATATATATATATATATATATATATATATATACAGATCACATACAGATATAGAAGTAGAACGAACTAACCGTAAATTTGCATATTGCCTTGTCGGGATTGAGTGGTTGAAAAGGCGGCTTGCCCCCTGTGAAAATGTGCAGCTACGGCCCTGCCTTTCATATGATCATAACCGAGAATGATAGGAAGGCTTCGCAATAACGCGTAGATGACTGCAATTGTTCCTGTTTGCGTACTGCCGTTAAAAACGGTGAAATATGGGCCATATATTTCAGATGATAAGGCTTGGGATCAAGAGCGTTTTCTACCTTGTTATTTATGAATAGAGGTTGACGCAAAAAAGAAGGAGATGTTCCGCTTTCCTCGTGAATGGCATCTCATTAGTCTTGTTGCTGTTTGGGTTATTTATCTAGGCGGCTTAGTCCTTCAACTGAATGAATGTGTCTGTTGCACAATAGAAGTAGCTACAGCAAATCTACGTTACTGTAGTCTTAGCTATAGTTCTAAAATTAATAACGGATTCATAGAATGTAAATTCTATGAGATTAAGACAATGTCTTCACATTGAGTAATGATAGAAATCAGTTAAATATAAATTTCATTTCTATAATCTTCATAATAATAATAATAATAATATATTTATTAATCTTCAGAAATACAAAACATTTATAGACAAGTCACAAAATAAAATAATGAACTACAAATTGTTCCTAATACTATCATAAATTTTGATACGATAATGAACACATAAACATACAATAGAACAGACAATCGTGAATACAAAATACAGATCAAAAATACAAACAAAAACAGACGTCAACAAAATTACACAACCCAAAAAGTGTCACCATAAATGCACATGTCTCATTTTCAAAGGAAAGCATCTCTGTTTTTAACCAACAAATAGTATTCTTCAAAACTATATACTGGGTTATCAGTCAAGATATTTAGCAAATTGTTCCTAAAACTTTTAATAGCACCATCACGAACTTCCCGTGGCAGTGCATTATACAATCTGACTTCTTCATTTTTGTTCTAGACAGCCTACTATATGGTACCACTAGCTGATTATGTCTTGTATTGTGGGAATGAACGTCTGCTGCCGCAACATACTTTTGTATATTTTTCTTCTCAAAAATTAACTTTGTATAAATCATGATGCCATATAAAGTCATGCTCCTCAAAGATTTGAAAAAGGGCCTACAAGATGAATCCGACGGTATATTTACTATTGATCTTATTGCCAATTTTTGGACCCTAAATACTTTATCCAGATGTGTGCTCGCTGCCGAACTCCATGCTATAGATAGCATACCAGTAATATATAAGCTTGAATAAAATTCCATACTATGAAGATCCTGTCCGCCGTCCACACATGTTTTGGACTTTTTGGTTAGCATCAAAACGTCGTAGCACAGTTTGACATAGAGAAGCTTGGAAATACAAACAAACGTAATCCATTGCTGTAGGGCACAATCAGATATTTATGGCATTTTCTATGGTTTAGAAAATGAGAAGTTGCTTCGCTATGCAAGCTACTTCTTTCTGGGTTTTCCATTATGGAGTATAGTAACCGGAAGTTTGTTTCTGCTGTTTACGGTTGATAATTCGGTTTAAAAAATATATAGGAGTCAATCGTAAAGAGCAGAAACAAACTTCCCGGTTGCTTCCCGGCTCTATATTGGGCCTGATCCTGTTCGTTCTTTATATAAATGACATTGACTGTATATCTGCCGATGCAATGACTGTTTATGCTGATGTTAGCTCTTTTTTTGTATCTGAAAAAGTAGATAGTAGTTTGGAACGCAAATTTAATGAAGTAGTAGATGCAGCGAATAGATTTTTTGGTGATAATTCCTTGTTTCTTAACAGCAATAAAACGGCTCTTATACGGTTTCATAATTACCAGAGGAAGTGCTCTAGAGTAAATGTTTATGCAGGGGAAAATCTGCTTGAACAAAGTAAGTAATGTGGAATTTTTGGGAGTCTATTTGTATGAATTTCTCAATTTTAAAAATCATTGCGGGAAAATTGAATAGTGTTGTTTATATGTTTAAAAACTTGCGCACTGTTTTAGATGAAAAACAACTAGTATCTCTTTATTATGCTCACACAGAATCGAGATTACGATATGTTGTCATTTTCTGGGGTTGGTCATCTCTTGCTTGTAAAGTTTTTTTATCACAGAAAACAATAATTAGATGTATATCTCGTGTTTCCAGTTCATATTCCTGTAAGTGTCTTTTTCAAAAACTTGGAATATTAACTCTTCCAAGCTTATTTGTTTTTGAAATATGTATCTATGTTTATACTAAATAAGAGTATTTTTAATTTAGTGAAAGATAAACATGAGGTTTATACACGTCAGCAAAGTGATTTGTATGTTCCTTACAATAAGTATAAGGTAGACTCTTTGGGGCCACAATTTTTCAACAAACTGCCAAAGTCTATCATTGAGTCCCCTAGTCTAAAAGTATTTAGGGCCAAGTTGAAAAATATATTGGTTGATAAATGTTTATATTCTGTAGAAGATTTTTCAAGGAAAATGTGATATTTTCTTGTTCATTCGACAATTTCTATACAAATGTTATTTTGTCAAAAAGGAAAATAAATTATTATTATTATTGTTATTATTATTATACTTCATAATAGAAAACCCAGAAAGTAGATATGCTAGTATAGGTTATATTTTTCAATTATCGAATAATATTTGCAACTACTTTTCAAAATTTAATATAACAACATTCTTTACGAGTGAGTTGGACTTGAGCCAACTATTATTTAATGCCAAACAAAAAATAGATAAATGTGGTGAATGCGAAACGTTCGACAAACCGGTCGAAATTTTGAATCTCGTTTTAAAGCACATATTTCTTCCAATAGTAAATCTGCGATATTCGAATCCTACATATTTCGAATAAAGGAATCATAATGAATATGTTGGAAATTAACAATCTTAGAAAAAAACCAGAACTCCAAACTGTGGATAACCAATTAGACAACTCTCTACAACTAAATTTTTGAGGGGTTATCAAATCAAAGCAAATCAAAATATGCTTTATGGTCTAAACAATGTAATACCTAGGAATAAAAATCAAACCACATTTCCATACAAAATATATACAAACTTTACAATAGAACTGAGTGTCAAATCCTCCTCAATCGAAGCTGATATCTGTGTTATTCAATTTGGAAAATTGGCCAAGGAAGTTATAGATTTTAATTCCTCTGGAAGGTAAATTTTCTTAGCTTTTTGAATGATGGACTTTTTGTTAATTGAGAGGAAGGAATAGGGAGGTGAACATGATGTCACGAAAATCTGGTGGAATACCCGTGATGTGACACCAAGGGTACGGCATGAAAATACTAGTTATGAATAGTTTTACCTGATATGTCTACATTCACTTGACAATGATAACATTTTGAAAACATTGAGTAGAAATTCACGAAGGTATTTAATTTAAATTTCACCTCTCCCGAGAGTAGCTCATAAAAAAACAAAAACTACGTCTAATTTTCTAACCACTACCGATAATGAAGTGATAAATTCTAAAATAGCACTCGATAACTATTGTAAGACATGTTCAGATGGAATCCCTTAGGACGTTATGAACCTACCCTTGAAGTGCAAGTTTCAACGGGTTTCTGCGAAGGAGAACAAACCGCACGACTATGTTGTTCATTATTAGTTTCTACGTTGGCCCAAAACGGTCCCGTTTTACATAAAACCAATTATAATAAAGTCCAAGGAGTGGAGTAACGGATTTCGTGAGAAGATGCACTTCGGAGAGAGCCGGATTTCGGATTTCTGAAGTTGTATTGCGGTACAAATTGAATCTTAAAGGGATTTGGGAGGTTGTGTTTTAGTGAAGTGGAAAGTTTTCCGTTACAGAATGGTGTCGCTGGGGTTGAAGAGGGTGAGTAAAGCCATGAATCTCCTGCTCGAAGATAAATAGAGATAAACAGTTAATATATTTAGTGATTCTGCTGCCATTTTCAACATGGAATATATGAAAATTTTGGAGATTTTTATATGTTGGGGGCTCTTACTTTGATGAAAGTCCATTTCAGTTAGAAATAAACTAAAAAAAGCGAGAATTGTCTCGGCTGGAATGAAGTTGATTTCACTATATATTACGTATCTATAATATACTAGGCACAATGAAATAAATTAACAAAGTTCGAAAACAATTAAACGATAAAAAATAGAAGGAATGGAATGAAATAATAATTAATAAACTGTGTAAAAAATTTATTATTAATTATAATAAAAATATAGATTGATTGTACCGATACAATCATGATGTAAATTAATAAACATATTAAAACAATGGTTTATAAACAAGAAAACAGTGTCATGGGACACCAGGTAGGAACGAAGTTCGTTCGGATAATATAGAAGGAACATAATTTGCGGAAACAAAACATGTGCGTGTCGGGCCGCCCAACAGAAGTGATAACTTCTGCTAATCCAAGTTGAAATTATTAATAATGAAATGTGGAGCTGAGAGCTCTTACGAGATTCTAAATGAAAATATTAAAAAAGCCAGGCGTAACCTCTGGGATTCGAACCCAGAAATACGGCACACCAGAGTTCAGTACTTAGACCACTCGGTCGTCAACACAATGTAAAAGTTAGACGCAAGAGTGTATATAACGAGAGGATAACGTATCGCCACGCTATATAATTGAATATAAACCTACAATACGTAGTCATTATTTTATGGAACAAAGGACCCCGCAAATTTTAAGTGGAAATTGGGTTTCACTCAATGTTTCTGAAATTTTGGGGTTAGATTCTTCAGAGCACGTGGATCAAAAGTCTCGAATGGACAGAAAGCGCAAAAATGCTTTCTTTTTTCTGTACAGTATGCTGAATTTGCAAAAAAATTAACAATTTGCAAACATATATACACATAAGTATAAACGCGTGTGTTGTGTGTGTGTGAGAGAGTGTGTATGTGTGTGCGCGCGCGTGTGTGGGTGTGTGTGCGTGTGTGGGTGTGCGCGCGCGTGTGTGTGTGTGTGTGTGTGTGTGCGTGCGCGCGTGTGTGCGCGCGCGTGGGTGTGTGTGCGTGTGTGTTGGGGCGCGCGTGTGTGGGTGTGTGTGCGTGTGTGTGTGTGTGTGCGCGTGTGCATGTGTGTGTGGGTGTGTGTGGGTGTACGCGCGCGCGCGTTTGCCTGTGTGTGGGTGTACGTGTGTGTGTATGTGCGCGCGCGTGTGTGTGGGTTTGTGTTCGTGTGTGCGTGTGCGTGTGCGTGTTTGAGTGTGTGTTTGGGTGTACACGCACACACAGACTCTCACACACACGCGCGCGCGTACACCCACACACACACAAACACGCACACACACCCAGACACGCGCGCACACGCGCGCGCACACACACACACACTCTCTCACACACACACACACACAACACACGCGTTTATACTTATGTGTATATATGTTTGCAAATTGTTAATTTTTTTGTAAATTCAGCATACTGTACAGAAAAAAGAAAGCATTTTTGCGCTTTCTGCCCATTGAGACTTTTGATCCACGTGCTCTGAAGAATCTAACCCCAAAATTTCAGAAACACTTAAAATTTGCGGGGTCCTTTGTAAAGCTTTATCGTTTCATTATGCCACATCTGACTCCTATCGTAATCTGTTCTTTCATGCATATAACTTATACAAAATTATTTCGATGTTTCACATCTGACGTTTTCAAGTTGCTTTTACATGAAGTAATGAGTACATATAATGCATTGGCGATTGACGTGGCGGAGTGGGATCAGAAAGAGAAGGGATGAGAGAACGGAAAGAGGGAGAAAGAGAAAGGTATACAATATTCGCTTGTGTTACCCTATCCGGCCCAAATTATTTTTTTGTGGAAAAAATTTTATGTATGGTTTGATAATGGTTTAGTAGAGATACTTGAAGAAAATGAAACAAATTTCAAGATAAAAAAACACAAGGATTATCCTGCAGGATGTGGTCACTCCACATAACCAGTAGGAACATATAACCTATTTTGCGTAATATAACATGAAACAGTTTTTGTCATGTTTAAAACACAATTCTACTTTGCACGCTGAACATTTCTTACAAATCATAGAACTCATCTGCATCAAGATTTTCTAAATATTCAGTTATTGGACTCCGGTAATAATGGTCAACCTCCCAACTTCCCAGGGTGGCTAATTTCCCCAGTTTTTTTTAAATTATACGCAACCGCGCTCTACTAATCAAACTTCGGTTTTTAAAGATTATGATTTTGTGGTAAAAAACTGTCAAATATTAGAAGCAGAGTAGGTATATATAAATTAAAAATAAATAAAGGATTGACATTTTCTTCAACCCCCTCCCTACTAAACTCCTTAAAAAAATCTCCCGGGTTGGTCCTTTCGAAAATTGGCGACCCTATTCAGTAGGTAGGTACTCCAAACTTTCTTCCTAAGAACTAAAATAAGATAACACGATTACGTAGGTGAGTGCCCAGTGGTCACTTCAGTAGACCCCAACAAAATGAGTAATTTCGAAAAAAAGGAAACATTTACGTTCAATATATTCATGAAAATGCATAAGTAAGATATAAGTAAATAACTTTGGAGCCATTTTTCACCATTCATAAATAAAAATAACAAATTCACACAGTTTCAGCAGATCCTCTACGTAGTGTCCAACTATAGTAAACAAATGCACGTTATACGCGCTTCGACTTATTTCGGTCTGTCTTCGATGAACACGTCAAATTTTGCTATGTTAGACAACCCACAAAACACACTGTTATACTGAAATAGCCAACGAGCAGTTTTACTCATGACTAACAAACTGTGGTCTTCCTAGCTAACCAGTTGCCCTGAAAGGGTTTAACTAAAAGCGTGACTTTCGTCAGTCTACTTTCGTCAGTCTACTTCCGTCACACTTTTAGTCTCGCATATTTTTCAGTTTGGTCCCGCAGCGAAATCCCTATCTCCTCCAAGCCTGCCGTAAGGAACTTCGTTACAAAATAATTGACATATCTATTAAATAAAATACACGTTAAGCTCGTTTCGGTGAAACTTCGTCTTCTTCAGATGCTAAATGCAGACTAAATATATTTCACCTTTATATCGAATCCAAGAAATAAATAGATGACAAATTTTGTAGAAAGGGTAAATAAAAGGATATGGTTAAAAATAATTAGTGAAATAGGAAGAATTTGAATGGAATTGGCATTTACTTGGTGAAAGTTCATATTCATAACTTTATAAAGAAATAAAAAACTAACTTTTCACAGGTTGAAATAAAAATCTATTGAGTAAACGCGTTTCGTCATGACATTGACTTCATCTCGTACTAAACTATGGTATTACAAAACAATCTATTTATACGAAAATTGAATATAACAGAGGGGTTCCTAGAGAAACTAAATAACAATAAGCAATTCATTCAGAGCTTTTAGTAGTTACATTGAACAGATTAAGGAGAGGAGAAGGATTTACTTCAATCTGGTCGTTAACTAAGTTTCCGGAATTTTTATATTTATTGATGTATAGGGATTCCCAACAGTTGGTTTTATGGAGACTATTTTCTAATTGTAATATATTATAATTGTTATTAAAGGTATGGTTTTCTTGAATAAGTTGGCACGCATAATTAAAGTCAGTTTTATGCTTAATATAGCTACGTTGGTGTTCGTGTATTAGAGTTTTGAAATTTCTAATTGTACGTCCTATATAGAATTTTTCACAATCGTTACAGTCGAGTTTATAAACACCAGTACGCTCATCTCTATGAATTTTTGATTTGTTGTTTTTAAACAATTTTCCAATGCTATTGTTGGTTTTATATGAAATTTTGAAATTTTGTTTTTGAAAAAACAATTTCAGGTTTCCGGAAGTTTTGCCCAAGTATGTTAAACTGTTAAATACTCTACTTTTTTCGGATATAAGTGGGTAAATTTCTGAAATTGCCATTTTGTATTTTTTCCTCTGAATGAGGCTGTCAATCATATTAGGTGAATAACCATTATTTACTGCCATTTGTTTAATTATATGCAATTCCTTCCGAAAATTAGCTTCGGACAACGGAATTTTGAAAAGTCTATGAATCATACTATGATAAGCCGCTAATTTATGTGAAAAAGAGTGTAGTGATGTGTTATGAATTGTAATATCTGTATGAGATGGTTTATGAAAAATTGAAAATTCGTGTTTGCTGCTTTTTCCGGTAATAGTTAAATCTAAGTAATTAATAGAATTATTCATTTCAGTTTCTAGAGAAAATTTAATACGAGGGTGTATGGAATTAATATAAGTAATGAAATTATCCAATTGTCTATCTGTACCAGTGTAGCAAACAATGACGTTATCAACGTATCTATACCAATAAAGAAAGTATTTACTGCTGAAGTGGTTCATAGTTTAGTACGAGAAGTCAATGTTATGACGAAACGCGTTTACTCGATAGATTTTCATTTCAACCTGTGAAAAGTTAGGTTTTTATTTCTTCATAAAGTTATAAATAGGAAGAACCCGTTCTAAACGGCTAGTCAGGTGTTTCGGTAATTTTGAAAAGATACAGAAAGGGGCTTGATCAATTTGGCTATTCAATAGGAGACCGGAATGTTTGTATTTATTTATCTGTAATGATTCTAGAAATTTAATTCCCTTACTTTAAGCATTCTATATTTTGAAGTCAAATTGAATGTGTGATTTTCTTGGATTAAATGGTTTGCATAATGTGAATCCAACTTTTGATTAACAAAGCTTCTGAAAGTTCTACTACTGTAAAACTTATCACAGTCACCACAATTAATTTTATGAACTCCTGATTTATTATTTTTGTGAACTTTTGATTTATTAAATAATAAATCAATATAATATATAATATAATTGAAATACATGATTTCAACCTTAATTTCAAAATTTTACATACCGAAAATAAGTCTCAAAAATTAGATTTATTAGAATCCATGAAATGTTTGATACATAAGTATTCAGACCTTTCACTCATTGAGCAAAGTGAACTTAGTAAATCCCTGTTATTAAACCTGGTTTTTACAACTTGTTAAACATTCAAAATAAATCAATACCTGTTATACCATTCTGGGAATCAAAAATACTACCCCTTGTTATTAATACCTATTGGTAGAATATTTCAGATAATATATGAGCACTGTGATATATTTTAAGAATTAGTTTGTAACTAAATCTGACGAAGACACTGTGTTGTAGAAACAATTGTCATTTAGAATAAAATTCAAACTTTAAACTAAAACACACTTGGCTCAAGTTTCACTATAGAAAATATTTAGATACTGTATTTAGCAATAAAGAATAGTCGACATGTTTCGAGTTATGAACTCATTATCAAGACTGACTACAGGAGAGTATTACATCTTATTTCATAAAACAGACAAAAGCAAAGGTGATACCTGAAAATCAATTTGTTCGTTTACAAGAGGTAATTTACTATTATGGGCGGAACTTATTTCCAGAATTTCAAGAAGGTCAAGGCGCTTTCCTTTGTTGCCTGAATCCAACAATTAGGTTTTGTTGAAATCCAGGAAATGATAAGATTTTATACAAATTTCGGAGAAGCCAGTAGTAATTTTCATTTTGTAAAATTGACTTTTTATGTCCTTCAACACGAATGTTTATATTCCTTCCTGTTTGTTCAACATAGAAAGCAGGACACTCGTCGCAAAATATTTTGTAAACACCACTGTTTTTTCCGATGTCAGAGTTTTCTTTATCATTGACCAAGAATGACTTCAAGAGTCTTTTATTTGTACAAATTGTTTTAAAGTTATTTTTCGATAGTCTGTTACAAATTTTGCTACTCAAATTACATAATTTATTGGTAAGTATTTTTGTTCTTCATTAATTCAATATTTCTTATATAATTCTCCGTGTTCGTCTAAGCTTTAGTCTGTGAAACAAAGTTTGGAATTCTTTATTTTTTTCAGTAATTAAATACCCGGCGAAGATAAACTTCTAATGAAATGTCAACTTCAAAGCGTGAACTAGTCGGCTGAAATTTCCACATTAATGGCGAAGGAATAATTTCCAGTTCAAAACTCAATTTGCCGTAGGTTTCGCTCGATCGGGCCATTTCTAAACATTGAACACGAGTAGAATTGCTTTCTGAGCTTTCACGTTCTAGCTTGACCGCGTCGTTCATTTGTTTCGCCTAAGGCCTCTTGATCGTTGATTGGCAGAATTAATTTCGAGGACTGCCAAGCTCATGTGCCTGAATTAGGCGGAAGGTGAAGATAATTGAAAGGCGTATAACGAAATTTTTTGATGTGGGTAAAGTGAAATGTAGGAGTGCATTTGATGACTGTTACGAACTTCGCCAAGGAAAACGCAAAATATCCATTCACATATTATTATATTATCAATTATCGATGAATATATATATATATATATATATATATATATATATATATATATATATATATATATATAGTATATATATATATATATGTATATATATATATATATATATATATATATATATATATATTTTGAAAGTGACGGAGTAATAGTCGTTAAGAACAATATTCTTTCTGAATTTAGGGTATTCCGACTAAAAAAAGGAGGGCGTCTCCAATAACCAGTCAATCTGTACTAAAGGCTCTATATTTCGTCTACTATTGCAGACATCATCAGGATTTTTATGAATGGTCATAATGGTGTGGATTTCAATGTTGGATTTTGATTCATGTCTCCTTTGCTTTGAGAAAAATTGATGTAATTTTTGTCTTACTAACTTGATCCATTTCTCCTGTTTGTTTTCTCAAGTTACAGTTTATAAAATTGAATGTCTCTACTTTAGATGTACAAATAATTTTCTGTGTAATTTTCTGTGTTATTTTTTGGCCAAATGATGTTTTAAATATGTCCAAAAAGACGAGAAGAATAAGAGTAGTATTTTCTGTAAATTTAATTGTCACTCGCTGCCTAATGCGCATGATCTATAGTTAAGATGGCTGCTGAAGTAAGATCTTAGATGGTGGGGAATCTTTTTCTTCCAATTTTTATTATAGTTTGTACCTTTTGTGTCGCCAAAGTTAACATGTCATTGTATTACAAACAAAACAATGTGAGAGAGCCTTGTTTTTTTCTGGAGTTACCAGCTAAAGTCGTAGTATCTTAAGTCTGCTCTGTGTACAGTTTTCTTGATGTTTCAACTTTGTAATTTTTATAGTTAGCTCCTGATGATGTCTGCAATAGTAGACGAAATATAGAGCCTTTAGTACAGATTGACTGGTTATTGGAGACGCCCCCTTTTTTTAGTCGGAATACCCTAAATTTCGAAAGTATATATATATATATATATATATATATATATATATATATATATATATATATATATATATATATATACCGTAGAACGGGGCTAAATTGGAAATGCGGGGATATTTTAGAATTCATAACGTGTAACTGCATCTGGCAATCCTGTTTAGATACAACATAATCCCGCGTAAACTACACGGTAATAGTATAGTACATAACCTTACTTATTCAGACTTTAGATGATTTCAGTATTTGTAAGCGTGGTAATGGTTTGTTAGACATTGAAAGTGAGGCAGAAAATCAACCAATATTTGAGCCTGTCAATCTTTCAGTGCTAGTGCGTCGTGGGTGGGAGTTGTAGCTGTTAAGTTTCATATAAAAATTTATGTTGATGTTAGTATCATTGTGCAAAGAAGTTATGAACATTATGCTTCCCCAAAATTTTGTATGGACCTTTTTGAAGATCGGGGCTATTCTGGATGACATTTTTATAATCATTCCAAAATATCTCTGGTCTTCGAAAATCACCCCATTCTTCAAATTATCAATGCTACATACTTTTTATAATTCGTAATTTAAAAATGTATGTTTTCCAATTTAGCCTCATATACGAGGTAACTATAATTTATGCGTTATTCTTACCGATTCTAGTTTTTTTTCAGCCCCCTGTAAGAATGGGGACCTATTTATCATAGAATAATATTTGGTCGTATATAAACCTATCCAAAAAGCATATCGAAATAGATTATTTTTTATTACTCTTTCTGCTATATTAAAAATTATGAAAAAAGAGTATAGAATAGCCCCGTTCTACGGTATATATATATATTATGGAAATTCAGTATCATGTACAGTTTAGCCTATGGTGGAAAATACTTTCTTTTTCCATCCTGTAACAGAAAACGATGTGTTGAATGCTATTGCATCTCTTAAAAACAAGAAGAGCACAGGTGCTGATTCTATTTCCACTAAAATAGTAAAACTCATTTTTGAATTCATTGCTGAACCGCTGTTACTTAATAAATTCATCTGTCTGTTCGGGTAGATTTCCTACTTCCTTGAAACTGGCAACTGTTGTCCCAGTTTATAAGAGGGATGATCCTCTGGACATTACCAACTATCGACCTAATTCTGTTTCGAGTGTTTTTCCAAAATTTTTGAAAAGATTGTTCTTTATCAAATGATGCTATGTCTTAACAGATTCAATGTAAAAATGATTGTCAACATGGTTTTAGATCCGGCAGATCTATCCAATCTGCAGTAATTTCCTATGTTGAATATATGAGTCATTAGATTGTGGTGTGTGCGTGTTGGAGGATTATTTTTTGATCTGTCACGTGCCTTTGATTGTCTTGTTTTTGATTTTATCTTGGATAAGTTGTACAATCTATCTACATATCTGAAAGGCGAATGAAAATAAAAATAAAGGATCATTAGTCTGACGAGAAAAGTACTGATCTGGGAGTCCCACAGGGCTCCGTGCTCGGTCCATTCTTAGTTCTTTTATTCATTAATGATTTGCCCGATTATGTAGAGGTGGATAAGATGACTATTTTTGCCGGTGATTCCTCGATTTCTGTTACCGCACGGGACCCTGAGGGACTATCGAATAAATGTAAACTCTTACTGAAAGAATTTAAAAAATGGTGTCCAACACTATTATGTAATTCATTTGTTTCGACTCGGGCCTCTTGATCGTTGAATGACAGATTTAATTTCGAGTACTGCCAAGCTGATGTGCCTGAATTAGGCGGACTAAATTTTGTATTACAATTTTATTAAACTCGTACTAGAAATATCTATTAGCAGGATTTAAGAAAATATTTTTTTTCCTTCGAAATGAGAAATTTTTATAAGAGTAACAAAATGAAGACAATTGATCAATCTTCTCGCTAAAAAAATTTGAGAACCTAAGAACGTTATGAAAAAAATATCAGGGGATGAGGGTGGTTCTACCCCTCATACAGTTTCTTTTGGGTTTCTTTGATAATCGAAAGGGGAGTAATCTTGTGAAATGCACTCTTGTCAAATTCCATTCAATTTTTCCACTCAGTTGTGTACAACTAGCTAAAAAATTATAATCGGCTTGTTTCGCCATTAAATCCATCTCAAGTGAATTGGATACGGCATCTTCAAGAATTGCCTATTTTGCATTGTTTGAATCTCATTTTCATTATGGTCTTTCCTTCTGGGGTTCATGTAATTCTTCACAACTTGACACCATTCTCAAATTGCAGAAGAGAGCAATTGGTTACATATTTGTACTGAAATATATATATATATATATATATATATATATATATATATATATATATATATATATATATATATATATATATATATATATATATATATATATATATATATATATATATATATATATATATATATATATATATATATATATATATATATATATATATATATATATATATATATATATATATATATATATATATATATATATATATATATATATATATATATATATATATATATATATATATATATATATATATATATATATATATATATATATATATATATATATATATATATATATATATATATATATATATATTATATATATATATATATATATATATATACATATATATATATATATATATATATATATATATATATATAGTGAGATACTTATTGGTTTCCGGTCACTACTGAGCTCGTTGAAGAACAAAACAGGCTGCCAACGTGTGTGGCATGAAAGTCGAATTTTCTAACATACTCCCTTGATTAATGAATGGGAATAACATGACGTCGAGTCTCGTGAAACAAGTTCCCTTGTAGTATTGATTAGATTAATCGTTCATTCTTCAAATAAATTTCCTAACGTTTCATCATCTTATAAATGCTTCAAATTGCATTTGTATGCTAAAGAAGTCGACCTCATGGCCATTCGAACGATACGAAAATTGAACGACAAATTGTCACAAGAGAAAATTAGGAGAACGATACCATTCGAATTCATGAGTTGGTCTTTCCGTACATTAGTCAAATAGCGGAGCTTCGGTCGCTCCGACGCGCACCCTCCAGTCATCCCCTGAAATTTAGCGTCGCGACGCGCGAAAGCCGTCCCGCCAGTCTGATCGCAGTTGGCGTCGAGTAAATATACGATCTAGTTTCGAGGGGGCGCGAGCGTGTTCAGCGTGTTTTAAACACACAGTGTATCCGGAAAATCGACCGGGAAAGTTCGTGAATAATTTAAATCGTCCTAAAGTGATTCCAGTTAACGTACAATTGATTTTCTGAATAAAAGTAAACGCTAACGATTCCCAATTTTAACGAATACATATATATATATATATATATATATATATATATATATATATATATATATATATATATATATATGAATAATATTCATATTTTAAAAACATTCAAAAATACCTCACAATTCTAAATTATTTTCTTTAGATGTGAACAATCTGTTTCCTAGCACTCCGCCGAATGAAACTGTAAATTTAATCAAAAATTTCTTATTTCTAATATTGTTCATCCACTTATACAGTCAGATATTACATATTTACTCGAAATTTGTTTAGAACAAGATTATTTCATATATAGCATATATTTCATATTATAGCAATAAGGAAGGTTTGATCATGGGAAATAACTTAAGCCCTTTGTTGTCATAAATCTTTATGGATAATTTAGAGAAAACTTTTATGAACCACTTCAACAGTAAATACTTTCTTTATTGGTATAGATACGTTGATGACGTAATTGTTTGCTATACTGGTACAGATAGACAATTGGATAATTCCATTTCTTATATTAATTCCATACACCCCCGTATTAAATTTTCTTTAGAAACTGAAATGACTAATTCTTTTAATTACTCAGATTTAACTATTACCAGAAAAACCAACAAGCACGAATTTTCAATTTTCCATAAACCATCTCATACAGATATTACAATTCATAATACATCACTACACCCAATTTCACATAAATTAGCCGCTTATCATAGTATGATTCATAGGTTTTTCAAAATTCCGTTGTCCGAAGCTAATTTCCGAAAAGAATTGAATATAATTAAACAAATGGCAGTAAATAATGGTTATTCACCCAATATGATTGACAGTCTCATTCAGAGGAAAAAATACAAAATGGCAATTTCAGAAGTTTACCCACTTTATCCGAGAAAAATACAGTCTATAACAGAATCAACTATTGGGAATCCCTATACATTAATAAATATATAAATTCCGGAAACCTAGTTAACGACCAGATTGAAGTAAACCCTTCTCCTCTTCTTAATCTGTTCAATGTACCTACCAATAGCTCTGAATGACTTGCTTATTGTTATTTAGTTTCTCTTAGAACCCCCCTGTGTCGTGTTCAATTTTTCGTATAAATAGATTCTTTTGTAATACCATAATTTAGTACGAGATGAAGTCAATGTTATGACAAAACGCGTTCTTTGTTTCTTTATGAAGTTATGAATAATATTCTTTCAGTTTTTCTGAAAATATACGGTCAATAATAATAATAATATTTTATTCGTTCTTCACAAATTTACATTGTCTACACATGTCAACAATTATACCTTACAAAACCAGAAGGTAATGTATCAATAAAAAACATAAAGTTAAGTGCGAAGTATGACATATATTATATTTTTTTTATACTCGAGGGACCTACAGTTTAACGCCGGTTCCGAACGGCCAATAGGCTTGTATACTATGTACATAACCCAACAATTCTTAATCATATATAACCACTAAATTCCGGACATACAACACCAAAGAGCAAGGTGGGACTCGAACCCACAATCCTCGGTTTACAAACGGTACAAGGCGTTACACCTTACCGCTGGTCTACCGAGGCCTCTTATGACATATTATATTAAAATAAAATAATTAACAAAAATACAGCTATGAAACAAATTTGGAGACGCAACATCTCTTACCGATCCTATAACAGTATTATTCTTTCTTGAAAAAAAAAAGAAGAGATATAAATCACTTAAGATCTATACAACCTGAATTTAAAAACACATTCACATCATAAAATGAATACCTAATAAAAAAATCTCTAATATTATTTTTAAAATTTAGTATAGAGACAAACCATGAAGTTAATGTTTTTCAATTAATTTTTGCATCGTTTTTGTTAATCTTATTATGTATTATTTTTGGATTGAACTTCATTATAATATATCAAATAGTTGTATTTATAATACCGAGAAAATACTAATACAATCAGATTCTACAGAAAACTTGGGTATAATTTCGTATAATTTTCCTTTTTTGTGAGCATTTTTCAACTTCTTCCTCCAATTACTAGTTATTATTAAATTTTTCTTGTTTTCTCTCTTGCATTTATATGACGTAGCTTGACTTTTGACCTTGTTCCTTTTTCACATCCTGGGGTTGAGGTTTTTGAATTTTTCCTGTTGGTCATCTATATATTATTTCTCCTAATACTGCATAGGTCTTCCAAAAACACAGTTTTACTGTGTTATTTATTTAAATTATTTCATATTCTTTTACATTCAAAGTTTCATCTCTTCTCATGTCTTTTATCATTTCAAGTGCTGTAGTTTCTATGGTTTTAATTTGAATGATGTACGATGGCTATGCTATTTCAGAAATAGGGGTTGTAATATGAAGGTAGTGGTATATTATCAGTAGTGTTCATCTTGCTTTCTTTTTGCATTTTGGAATATGTATTTTTGATATTAGTTTTATTTCCAAGAGTTTTTCGTAGTATGTAGTTGACTTCATGAGTGTAATTTATTTCTTGGTTGTTAAGTTTTAATTTATGGCTATTTTTTGTTTCTATTTTTGTATATGACTGCTTGGCATTTGTCTGGTTTGATTTCTAATTTCTATTTTTGATAATTTCTTTCTTTAATTTTCATATGACATTGTGCGTATTCAAATGTTATTCATTTAGAAATATATATATATATATATATATATATATATATATATATATATATATATATATATATATATATATATATATATAATGAATGTATATATTTATCATGAAAATTATTTGGGAAGATCCTGCAAATTTTCTGGATCTAAAATTTTTTTATTGTACTGGAAAGTTGAATGCCTTGATCGCACATTAATTCAACTATTTGTATCAAACACACACATACCATCAATTCACACCTTCAAACACACTATCAAACATTCAATGAAATTCAGATATTACAAAATAAATTCATTAAAACACTAAGTATAACAGGAATACATTGTAATATCGAAATTTTGTTATCAAAAAAACCCTAAAACAACATATTACTGGATTTGTGAAGAAAAATTATTTTTTTGCGAATTAACACCCCATTTCAACCTCTTTTCCCTCAGTCAAATTAGCTCAAAATCAATCACAATCCTTCTTTCATAAATGCATACCTGTGTACCCAATTTGAAGTTTCTTTTTAACTCAAGGGACCTACAGTTTTACGCCGGTTCCGAATGGCCAATAGGCTTGAAAATTTAAAACTGAGTCATTACCCAACAGCTAATCATATTTAGAACCTCTAAATTTCATTGGACATACACAACAACCAAGCGGAAGGTGGGACTCGACCCCACAATCCTCGGTGTACAAGCGATACACTCTACCGCTGGGCTACCGAGGCCTCTCAATTTAAGATATTAGCACAATTCCTTCAACAGACCGACCGACCGACAGGAATTGTTTTTCGCACAAATTAGTTTTTCTCCATATTTTGGGAGATTTCAGGCGAATTTAGCTGAAATTACCATCATTGTGATGTGGAAATAATTTTTGTATTATAAGGGACTACAATTTCGTGAAAGCTCTGGTTTAAAACCTGAAGCATACATTATAGTCTTTAGAAATTTATGGATAATTACTGTGTCTACGAAGAACTTCTAAACTATTTGAATTATTAACGAAAACTCAAATTAATTATCGAATGTTCCGCAAACCCAATTTTCATTAATTAACCTAATCAAACTCAGTCTATGTGTGTAATATCGATTACCCAGAACTGGCTTTCAATTGAACCAATAAAATCCAACTTCATATTCTCAAGAGGACGATAATTATAATTTCGAAGGACTCTGCAAAATGAAATTATATATATATATATATATATATATATATATATATATATATATATATATATATATATATATATATATATAAATATATATATATATATATATATATATATATATATATATATATATATATATATATATATATATATATATTTTTATATATATATATATAATAATATATAATTATATATATATATATATATATATATATATATATATATATATATATATATTATATATATATATATAATATATATATATATATACATATAAATATATATATTATATATATATATTATATAAAATATATATAAATATATATATATATATATATATATATATATATATATATATATATATATATATATATATATATATATATATATATATATATATATATATATATACAGTATTTTCCACTCAAACTGGGTTATTGATCTAGATCAGGGGTTCTCAAACGGTGGATCGTTTCTTCCCCCTGGGGGGTCGCTTGATATGTTTGAGGATGTCGCGAGATACTTAAAGAAAAAACTAAAACAGATAGTTTTATTCATTGAAAAATTCTCAAAAACATTTTTTGTCAGTTTAATCGATGCGAAACTTGTGCTTGTTTAAAATCATTTTTTTTTAAATATATTGAAACAATGGTTAATAATAACAATTAACACATTTATTTAAAGAAATAACGCATGATGTACGTTTTTTTAATTTCAATGATAAGATTTACAGCAGTACTGAAGGCTTAATTATGGAAAACCCTCTGAGCCCTTTTTTGGCTGAAGTATTCATGGATAATTTGGAACAGTTAATTCATAATCATCCTGTAAGTCGACAAATCGTTTATTGGTTCAGATATTTGGATGATATTATTTGTTGTTTCACTTGTTTTTCAATTTTTCGCAAACCATCGCACACTGATAGCGTCATACATATTATTTCCCTACATCCGTTCCAACACACAATGGCAGATTTCAATAGTAAATATTCCACTTTCAAATACCAATTTCAACATCGAGAAAAATATAATTAAACAAATTGCCGTAAATAATCATTATGATCCCATAATAATAGACAATATGATAGATAAAAAGTTGCTCAAAAATGCGATTAGGCAGGTGTATCTCCTTACTAAAAATAATATCAAATACAACAGCCTCACTTTCATCGGAAATTCAAGTAGAAAACTTAAATCTCTCTTATCTAACCACAACATTAACATTGCTCATCGTACCGGTAATAATTTAGGAAATCATATAAAAAATAATAAATCCAAAGTTCATAAAGATAAGAAATCAGGAGTTTATAAAATTGATTGTGGTGATTGTGATAAGTTGTACACTGGTAGAACTTTCAGAAGTTTTCAAACTGGAATTTCAGAACACAAACGTAGCTCTGTTAATCAAAAGTCGGATTCACATTATGCAAACTATTTAATCCAAGAAAATCACACATTCAATTTCGATTTTGAAATATTGAATGCTGAAAGTGAGGGAATTAAACTTAATTTTTTAGAATCGTTACAGATAAATAAATACAAGCATTCCGATCTCCTATTGAATAGTCAAATCGATTATACTTCAAGCCACCTTCTCAATCTTTTCAAAATTACCAAACATTTAATAATTATTTATAACCATCCCTCTATTTACCCCGTCTACACAATTTGTTATCTATTTCTTGTTTTCGATATAACAGAGAAACATAGTACGCCATGTATCGGCCCAATCAATTCAAAATTTTTGAATGTTTGGATTTAGTTTTTGTAACACAATTGTGTGACGAAGGTATTTTCCAGTGTTAAACTGCTTTATAAGACTCAAGTTCATCCATAATTGGAGTACTGTATCTCATACTGATCTTACAATTTTATATTTCAAACATAATAGTAATTTATTCATATATAAAATTCGTTATCCATATGGTAACTTTAGTATTTTAGTGTTCAATGGAGAAATATAATGACTCGTTTCACTGAATCCATTAAATACATTTTCCTCAATATTCATATTGAATACATTCAGCTGTCCCTCTAAAAGACGAATTGCCAGAATTCCCCCTTTCAATCAACCGTTCTTTGTGCCAAAACTGCCGAAAACAATAGATCCATCGAGATTGGATACATAGAACGTCCCTAACCGCCTAACACCTATCGCTTCGACGAACTGCACGACCAGACTTTGCAGCTCCAGCACCCTAGCTTTATAAAGCAAGCCAATTTGATATCGTCAAAGATTAATCAGACCAAAAATGTGTCCTGAATTCCATTAGGATACAAAGAAATAGCTGAATGGGTCGCTGTCGGAAAGGCTTTTCGATAGGACAATATATACAAGTGACAATGTGTCTCGTTCCAATAACACATATAATGTTTACATTAAACTTTTGTTACTAAGGAATAGAGAAAACGTGATTGTTACATTCATACTTGAAGAATTGGAGCATAAAGCAAAAAGTTATGTACAATAAGTGTTACAAATACATTAGGGAGTTTTTGAGACCCTTAATTTACACGTAAATTACGTTTTCGGTTGTTCTAAGCATGCGCAGAAGCTTTGAAATTACCGAGACGGTTATCAACCGATAACGAACTACGTTATCAACGGGACCTTAACGTTCGCTTAATAAACGTCCGTTATATTCGCGGTGTTGACAAGTTTAAACGCACTTGTGTTAAATTGTTACAAACTAAAGAAAAATAGACTATATAAACTATGATAAGTGACTAATATCATATATACTATCGTGCTAATTCGTTCTAAATTTCTTCCTTAGTATTAAAAATTCGCAAAAAATGTTATTTCTTACTATGTGGCAACCATCAATCGAGTCTACGTTCTGATGTTTTGAGATTGACAGTTTCGGTATTTTTATTGGTTATGTCACAGTGCTATTTTGGTTTGTTTATTTGTGTAAATTGGCCTGCTAATTTTGATATTTTTTCAACGGTTTTTTGTTCACTTGCCCACGATAGTTAAAAAAAGACTACGATTTACAGATATGGAGGATCTGTTACTTCTTAGAGTGGTTCTAAGTAATAATCCATTTGAAAACCCAGATATTTGGTGTCAGTGATTCAGCAGCACATTACCCTTATAATAGGAAAATTATTTTCAATGAGACAGTAAAAATACATAAGCCTTCGATGCCTAAGAAATATATTTTGCCCAAATTAATCACAATTATTACTACAAACTATTGCATTTACCAGTTGCTTTATAGTCCAGACAATTGGGTTGGTATCTGCAAAGTTTGGCATAACCGTGGCAAATCCTCTCTTTTGAAAACGGAAAATTCTTTTCACCTCTTCAACCTCAATATTATACAAATCGAATCCGGGGTATGTTTCCATCAATATTTTCACGTTCTTGTTCCTCTTCAAGATGTTATGTAAGATATACCTCTCATTAAATTATGATCCACACCCCCGCGCCTGATCGCTATATAGTCTATTACATCTTCCATCTGATAATTTACCCAAAAGAACGCTAATAATAGGTGAATGAAAAATTGGAAAAATCACCCAACAAAAAATAATACAAGAACACATGAGAGGTGATACTTATTTGACGTTCGCAATGAATTTAAATTCAAAAACTCTTTTTGGATCTTCAACCCGTTAATAACGTTTTCCGTTCTGCGCAAACTCAGCATAGCGGTTTACGATAATTACGTTGACTTCAAATAGAAACTCAAAAACTCCCTATTGAATGGAATCAATGGAGAAATTAGTTTTTACACCAGAGCATTCGCCATTTTGTATTTTGATGGTCAACGTCCATTCTACCAATGTCAAACACATATTCAAAATTTTATTAATAACTGTCGAATTTCGACCACTAGACAGTTAGTAGTACGTTCTAATTGAACAGTATCAGACAAACGTCTGCAATAAATCTAGGTAGGTAGTATTTAAACCAAAGTACATTCTTTTAAAATAAGCATTAGAACGTCTGTAAGTAAGATTTTAATCACACAAATTTCCTTACACTAGAAAAAAAAATTGTAATATTAAATATTGAAAGATTATGATTGAAGAATTAATAAAAAAATTGTGTGTCGGTTTTTCAATCTCTTTCAATATTTCGTTAACTTTAATCCCATAATAATTTGTTTTATTGTGCACAAATATAAGTATCACTACATATAAATAAATAAACTACACTCTGAAATCAAAACAAAAATTGACGGTTAGGTTGCTGTTGTATGTGTTGTATCATATATACGTAGCTATACAAGCATCAGCTGTTGCCGGTATACCCTAATATATGTGGCTTGAAACCCTACAATAATTTTAATAACATAATATATAATATAAAATATTAAAGATATATGCAATTAATCAAACAAACATACATACATTAGATAACAGACATCTGTTCGTTAATTCAATTAAAAATAATAATAATAATGAAATAAACCGCATCCACATGTTTTTCACATTCTTCTTCTTCGTTATTCATTGCCACTCAAATCAGTTTTTTTAAATCTTTCAATATTTTATTAACTTCAATCACTTAATAATTTTGTTCATTGTGCACAAATATAAGTATCATTAGATATAAATAGCTATACATGCATCAACTGTTGCCGATATACCCTAATATATGCGGGGGTATACTAATAATCTCGAAGTGAAAGGTGCGCATAGTACGTATCATTTCACTTTTAGTTAACGCTCGATTTTACTCGTCATAAAATTTTCATAACGCGGGCTGAATATGAAAATCGTTTCTTGAGGAGTAAACTCTAATAAAATGAAGAACATGAAAATAATAAGATTTTCGAATCAAATTTTTCAGCTAATCGAGATCACAAATAATCAGTACATATTTATTTGAATAAATATATAGAAACTATAAAATTATACGTTTATTATAATAATGGTGTATATGCTGCACAAAATATAAAGTATGTTGGTTTAAATATCTTTTAATTAAAGATTTAATTAAGTAATACTGTTACAAATTGAAAGTGTTGAATTTAAGTCAAATATATTAGTATCGAATGATTATTGTAAATTATTGTAGACAATTGACCATACAACACATAAACACACAAAGAAACTTGAAACTTGAAAGAAGTATATATATATATATATATATATATATATATATATATATATATATTTATATATATATATATATATATATATATATATATATATATATATTTCTTCTGATTGTTCAAAATTTCTCATGTTATCCAGATATCAGATCTTCTCATCTTATAAATTATGGCTATATGAAAAGGATATTAAAACTACCCGAAATCAGAATTCGAATCAATGATTTGAGTAAATTCGAAAAAACCTATTCGATAAATCAATTAAGCGTGAAAAAAACATCTCCCTCTTTCAATTCGACGACAGTGAAGTGAAAAACTACGTTTTTTTTTGCTACTCGATTAGATTTGTGGAAATGGAATATAGTCGAACGTTTGTCAGTGATAATAGTGTCTATTAAATTCGCCATGTGTGGTGAATAAGTGAGAGTGAAACTGTCGAGGAATATGGGTTTCAACGACAAAAGGATGAGGAGGTTGCGCCGTTTAAGATTCTTTGGAAGGGCTAAGATATATCTCATGATTCGGTGGCCGATGTTGGTAAGTTCTTTCGAAGGAATACTCCCTTTTTTTATTGTAAGCCATTCTTCGAAAAGGCGTGAGGTTATAAAGCTCCTAAGCGCACTGAGATGATTTCAATACATTGCTTCTTATGGTGGATTTGAATCGCTTCGGTTCTTAGCAAACCGAAAACAATACTGAGGCTAGAATGTTCTATATATTTGTGATCTAGTTTAGGCCCTCTTTCTGATAGATTTATTTTCTAGTGGTAGAGGTATGCATGGCAAAAGCCATGGTGTGTTTCATCTACATTACTTGTGTGATGATTGAATTGTGCTCCTAGTGGAGCAATGGAGGCTAAAGCAGCAGAATATCTACCATGATAATATCAGTAAGAGAGAGATAAGTCGTCAACCTTCCACCGATGTTTTATTAAATTGAGTTGAGCTGTTAATGATGGGTCGTCTATCCGCTTTACATACAATAATAACTGAGGATCGATTGAGGAGTTTTTCTTGATAAACAAATCTCCCGTCTCTTGGTTATTTTTAAAGCAACTCAATTATCAGATCTTCATTCGAATTTATCTGAAAATCACTATTCTTGTACTCTGCGTGCGCATGTAGATGCACTCACAGGTCTCGTGTTGATAGTGGTATGGTACTGTCGTCAGTGAAGCTAACAGTTTTGTTTCTAGCCTAATACAAGATGTATGTACGAGAGAGAAAGCGTCGGTGATAAAATATTATTATTATTATTAAAGAAGAACAAAAAGCCTAGACTAGGGACCTATATAGCTCTGATACATAATTTTAAAAAATGAAATATATCAAAATACAAAAAGAAAACAAAAATAACTACACACTTAGTACCCACCAACAAATACACTGAATGTTCGAGTACCTTGATGTCACTTGTGTTACGAAGAAATAAAACAAAAATAAAACATTTTCCTTCTTAGTATATAAACCATAATTATTTCTGAAAGAGTTGAGAGATATGGCGTTAATAAAATCAGATGGTAGTGAATTCCAGTTGCTAACTACTCAATTAGACAAACAAATATTTTTGCTGCACTGAATACGGAACTATTGTTAAGATAGTTTGAAGGAATGCCTTCGAAGTCTATGGTCGCTATTGAGAGGAAAAATATGGGAAAGATCTATGCCAAACTTATTCTTTAGAGCTCTAAAGGTTATTAACCAGTCACCGCGAATTCTACGGTTCTTAAATGTCGGATATCCTAATTGGCTTAATCGGTCCTCATATGAAGGACGACGAAGACCAAAGGGGACCAAAGATAGACCCTTTAGGCCAACCGGCGTCAACAGTATGCAGTCCAGCAATATGTTTTCCATGGAGGAATATCTTGATCACGCCGCATAGTTATTCTTGAAGACCTTAAGATTGCAGCTTAAATACTAATGCCAAACTCAGTCCAAAGCATTAGATATATTCAGGACAACAGTTAATCGCTCTCCATGATTTTCGATTGTCCAAAGATATATGCTCAAGATGAGCACCCATTGAACGATAATGTCGGAAGCTGTATCATTCCTAATACATCAAAAATATTCATACAACAAGAATGCCAAAGCTTCGTAACTTCTTCGAATTTTATCCATAATAATTTACTATGTATATCACAAAAGTTTACTTATATTCTCTTGTAGACACTATGGACTAATTTTTCACTTTGCTAATTCATTAAACTTTTGTAGTTCATTCGTTTTTATCACTTCCTATTCATATTCCACTTCCATATCCTTTATTTGTGCTAAAGTGTAAGGAAATATATTGAGCTTCAAAAATCCCATTTACAAAACCCTACCATAATAGCAACTATCAAAAAAGCAAATGGAATTTAATTTCAATACAAACTTAAGTTGCATAAAATTTTTTTATATTGCTCTCTTAATGAAGAGTTGAAAACCTTAAATATATATCAACTCCGTTGTTTGATATGGATGAAAGATTTTTTAACAGTAACTCAATTACCTAATGATTCTGGCTCTTAATATCCCAAAAATAAATCAAGATGACATCTTCTTCTGGAACCCTTTCAGAAAAAGAATCAGTAAAAAACTGTATAGCCGATAGACTTGATTACAAAAAAACTGAATTCAGCTCAACTGATAACTTTCATTTAAAAGAATAAATGGAGTTCTTTAGACCAAGAATACCCAGAAAGAAATTGGAATATGGATGATTTATGCAGCATGTAATACAGCAGATGCTTAAAGGTTGTAAAACCGCTTTCTGACCCTAAAAGGACAATAGAGAATAGCATGTTTATTTGTCCCTCTCTAAGTTATTTTCATCTAGATAGATGGCATTTTCGCTAAATTGAATGGCGAAGTCCCTTCTCCCAACCTCATTCCTAACATAAATTATAACTGACCATTAGCAACCGCCATCAAAACGTATCCCATAAAATCGAGGTTATGTAACAAAGAAATATAGCTTATACGAGGGAGTTTATGCTGAGCATACCTACAATATTCACGCGAGATAACCACGAAGCTTTTGTGGGGGATATAACGAAAATGGGTACTAGGTACTAAACGATGGTTTCTTGAGGTATATTTATTATTTAAGCTTAAATTACTTTTAAGACTTTTAGTGAGATATTCTAAGTGGAGGAACACAAACATGAACAGACGATTTTGTTACTTATTCAAAAATTTTTCTTGTGGACAAAGATTTAGATCAACAAGATAGCTACAATATTGAGTAACTAGATGTTATGCATTATAAAGAAAATCATATCAAATAAGGGCACCGATATGGAAAAAAATTATCTTATTTGGAGATGGTGTTGAGTATTAACATATAACACAATATTGAAACATGTTTTTTTTCCAAAATTAATCAACTCATACTTGTATATCGATAGAAACTATCATGGCTGCAACCATTACTTAAGATTCCCTATATAATACAATCTTGAAACATGTTTTGCCGAAGATTTATCAACTGTTGCTTGGATGTCGACAGAAAATATCATGGATGCTACCAAATCTTCTTACATAACACAATTTTGAAACTTTTTTTTTCCTGAAATTTAGCTCATGCTTTTATATAGATAGAAATCATCATTGCTGATGCAAATACTTGAGTTTTCTTTTCTTCATATTCTTTTTTTAGAAGTTGCTTGTGCATGGTGTAAAAAAAAGATGATACTATAAAAATAGGGCCCATCCGGTGGCTAGATGAAATTTGATTTTCACTAAGAAACTCTCCAATTATTAGCAATTGTTTCTATGAATATGACTAAATTTGAATGTCTTATATTAAACATGGATATTTTTGAAAATACCTTCCAAAAAACTTACTAATTACAGCAAATATAGAAAAACTTAATGTCTCTAAATTTGAGTTATTCATTATTGCAGACTCGAACAAAGACTAATAAAAAGAAATAAACTCTCCTAGTTGCAAGAAACTAATTCAAACTCCGTCTCTCCTGTACCAAACTGTACCACTTCGCCTAACTTTCTAAATCTTTCGTCGTTTAAGTTTAAAGTTAGGTAACGTCGTCCATTAAAGGCACCTAACTATGTACGTTATAATGTAACATAATCACTAGAACGATCCAACCCCCAAGATATACGTTCATCATTGCAGTAGATGGTGGTATTGAAACTGTCACCAAAGTATTCCTAATAATAATCTTCTCTCGAGCCGTTTTCCCTTCTTAACGTTCCAGATTATTAATGAACGATATTACACATACGAAGCAGTAAAATAGACGTTTCGAAATGGGCCGAACATTCTCACTATTCATCATATTTCAGAAAAGGTTCCATTGTTTCTATAATATGAATCGTTTCTATTTGAGGCAAGGAACATTGATAAAATTAAATGAGTACAAAATACTCTTTTTAGGAAAATCTTGTTAATTATGACCTCATAATTATAATAGCACATATTGAACTTCTACCTGGTTTTTGAGTAGAATTGATTCATCAGATATATGGAGTAAAATTTCTTTAAATGCTCTTCCTCTCCAGCTTAGATTTAATATTATTTTCGATATACCTTTCAGACATACTAATAATGCTCAGTACTCTTTCTTTGTAGAATGATTTGACTATAATCTATACAATCATAGTTTTAACCCTCAGCTGATATCGTCATTTTTACTTAAGTAACTGGTATCTTCGGGTCGATTCTGACCCGTTACTCTTAAAAAAGGTTGGAACCTCCAAATTACAAAATATCATTATTTAATCAATTTTCAGCAATGTATACAACAGGTTTAGAAACGAAAAATCTTGGATATGAATACACTTTATTGTATGAAAAGATACAAATACTTCCTCTGAAAAAGTGTAACGCAATATAATTTCCAACATTTCCATTATAATTTCCAACAAGCCTTCACATTCTACAAAAAATTGAGAAATAGTTTCTCTTTAAAAAAAACGTGCAATAACAATTGCATAACCTATCACTCGCTTCTTACATTTTTCACATAATAATGTAGCTGTGCTCTTCAAACACGTATTACACTTATTACACTTTGTAAAATTTTTACTGCCATTTTTCGATTTACACATGTAACATCTTCGTCGTTTTTTTGCCCTACTTACTGCATCAGGATCAGGAGGTCTGAGCTGAAAAATTGACGGCCTACTTTCATTCGTTGTAGTTCCGTCGCACTTAAGGGCTCTTTGCCCTCATCTTCATTGATCAAGAACAATTCACGTACTTTTCCGACATACTGCCGGCCGTCAACTGAGAAAATCCATAGTGAAATAAATTCAAAACAAACACGCAACTGGTATCCTCGGGTCAAATCTGACCCTAACGCGTAAACTGGCGTTTGAGGTATCTATTTGTACGAAATATTTATGAGAAGTCACGGAACCACAACCACATAAGTGCCAAAGCGCCTGTTCTGAGATGAAATGACGATGCGCCGGGTCAATTCTGACCCGACGATACCAGATAAGGGTTAACATTGATACCTTTGGTGTGTCAGGGCATTGATGAAAACATCATTGAGGAAACATTAGTTGGTTAAATAAATTTTGTTTGTTGAAGGTTACCTTATCTAATTTCTTCAAGTTTCAAATTTCTTATTTTTTTTTAATTTACAAAAGTTCTTTATCGAATATTTTTTCTTCATTTTAGCAAGCCTCATCATTATATTTAAGTGAATACTCTAGTGGGCTTTGCCTGTTCATTATCCTTAATAAATATATAAATAATTTAATGAATAGAATAACCGCAAGTAACAGTTATCATCCAAGGAATTTGTAGTTAAGAAATGAGCTCAAGATGCAGTTCTATTTGATATGCCTCTTATGATCTCAAAACAAAGGGTTTTATTTCACATTAGCTGCGGCTCAAATTCTTAATACAAAATGGCGAATGCACTACACTAGACACTTTTCTCCGAAATTCATTTTTACAGAAACTTTTCAGGTAATTTTTATAATTCTTTAAACATAAAATGAAGTAAGAATCGCCAATAAAATATTATTTGGTTTATTTCAGTGTTGTTCAATGTTAGAAAAACTAAGAATCGATAATGTATGTAATAATCGTAAGTTGAACAAACAAAACGATTGCTATTGCACGAAATATTTGACGAAAACATTTATCACTACTATAAAACATCAGCAGTTTTCCAATTTTCTTCTCAAAAAAAGGACATAATGGAATATCGCATGCCATCACGAACTATTATATGAGCACGAATCTTCAACTCCAGGCACTGAGGAGTACGAAAATATTCTTAGCTATTATCATGCGGTGGATGACGCAATTTGTACTCTGCATTATATAATTGACTTCAGCAGATTGCGCAAAACGACATTTCGATGACTAACTGAATCAGTCAGGCTATGCTCGGAAAAACCGGTGATTTCTGTATAACAGCCAGTTCAAGAAACGACGAAAACATCCGATATCCCCTTCTCAATTCGAATTTGCCTACACAAAACTCGCCCTTATCGGAAACAGATTGAAACCGATAAAAACCACCAACAAATCAATTCCTGCATGTTGCCGCATGTAGAGAAATATCTTATTCATGCTTTTTTGTTGCGGCCGATGCTTGGAATTGGATTCTGTTGGTGGCACCGGCTGCATGGTATTCGGTAATATGTTATCTTTTCTTCCCTGCTCTCAAATTCAGAAATATTTTTGTGACGTTTTTCAGGAATAACTTGATATTTATTTAAATTCGAAATCAGATGCTACGTTGTTCCATAATGTCCCAAGAATCTTTTTCGCGTAAATTTTTTTCTTATTGTTTCTGCTAGAAAATGTTATATTGATGTTAGTTTGAGCTACTCATAAAGTTTGAGCTACTCATAAAAAATAGCAACGAGTAACTGAAAATGTAGTGAAGTTTTTTGAATATCATTTTCTTTCACTTTTCATTGGCTAACTTCATCATGAATTGATCTATATCCAGATATTTTCATTATTAGCAAAAGTCTCCTCCGTATGCTTAGTATACTTGGTAATTGTAATTTTTATCAATAACTAGCTTCCTAAAATTCTTATACTATTTCGAAGTTGAACTAATACAGTTGAATATAAATATTTATTCACTGGACAATTTTATTTCGAACGTATACACCTACTTCCAGAATACGGAGGAACCATTTAGGCGATAAAAGACGTTTATTCAGTTCGTATACACTGATACCGACTCCTTAATGTTTCCCTAGCACAAGTGAATTGTAGAAAGCAAATAAACCGCAAGCCGCAGGCGACGCAGATGCGAACTGGCAAGGTAGAAAGAAAGAGACAATAAGGAAAGTTTGTATCAGGGTTGCCAAGTGACAAACATCTGAATATTACATAAACTTCATTGAAATTGTATATTGGTTCATTTTGATTAATTTTATTGTTACATAGTAGACAAATTGATAATTACTGCGGTTTTGAATTAAAGATTAATACTAATAAATATCAATGTAAATGATTGAAAAAGTATTTTTGAATAAAGTTGTTTGTCTTCATTTTTGTCTATTGAGTGCAATAAATATTGCTTGTATATCAGTGATACTAATTTTGAGTTAAACAGAGTCATTTGTTCACCGTAGAAAATAATCCAATTAAAATATTATCATTTCTGTGCAATTTGCACTATTTCTGAATAAGCTTTTTTTTAATTTATAGTGCGTATAGTACTTTATTGGGCACTATAAATTAGATAACTCTGTTATCTTCATAGGTCTTCTTAAGTTAATGCGATCAATATAATACCACTTAATCGATTATAGATTGAACAATTGAGACATATTCATGTCCATGTTCTGACACCAATAAATCATTTTTACTTTTAGAATTTTGTTTGTCTGATTAATTTAGTTTTTATTATATTGAATGCTTCTGTGCAATTAATGACCATACGTTTCACCCAGTAATACATTTTCCTAAGTATGAGAATATGAGTGTCAAGAAGGAATGCATATTTTGAGGTAATGGGAATTTGGATAGGTCTGGACCTGTCGCTCTCAATCTTGAGCTTAGAGCTGGATTCTGGCAGCTGAAAAATCAATTATCTGATTGGCCAACGTTTCACCATAGTACTGTCAATAAGATCCCAGAGCCGCCAGACGTTATTTATTTTCTCAGCAATAATATGTATGGGATGAAGTAGTGTTCTTATATACTTTTAGTGTATGGATACCTGCAACCTTGCCGACAGCCAATTTCCAGGTATCAGGTGCTTATGATGGAAAAAACTCACTTTTCTTATTTTCTCAGTCTTATTTTTATATATGATACTCAGGCAACTATTTAAATACCTTATGCAAGCAGTCAAACCGATCGTATGGGCCAAACATCCCGCCAGACACAAATAAAGTGTCCCTATGAGTATGGCAGTATGGGCGAAATGTCATGACAGTAAGTAAAGAAGGGAGATCGATGCGCATAGATAATCACTATCGCGCTTAAATGAGCAAATCATGACATTTCGCTCATACTGTCATACTCATCACTTTATTTATGTCTGGCGGGATGTTTGACCCATACGATCGGTCTGGCTGCTTGCAGAAGGTATTGAAATAGTTCCCTGAGTATCATATATAAAAATCAAGACCGAGAAAATAAGAAAAGTGAGTTGAGTTTTTTCCATCTTTAGCACCTGATACCTGGAAATTGTCTGACGGCACAAGGTAGCAGGTATCCATACACTTAAAGTACATACGAACACTACTTCATCTCACAAATATTATTGCTGAGAAAATAAGTAACGTCTGGCGGCTCTGGGATCTTATAACATATAGGTATGGTATATTTACTGGGTTTATGTATCTTCTAAATAAATACATATTTTGAAGAAACCGGTTCACGTATTCAATATGCCTCCAGCATTATATTCTATACATTTTATACACATCTGGCAACATTCCTTTCGTTTCCTTGAACGATAGAATATCAACCCTCTAGTCAGTTATGTAAGTCGATAAAACGTCTCAATGTATCTCCCACGATTTGATTTGAATTCGTGGGATTCTATTTTTCACTAGCAGGATTACCTATAATGGAGATTCATGTAGACGGTTTGTCGTTCTATGCAAAACGTTTACGTATTTCCAAAGCGAGTTTCGTGAAATTTATACGTTATTTTTTTGGTTTCTTCTTAGGGAGATTGAAAACTTGCGCATACGTAATGATTCGAATTGAAGTGAAGTGAATTTCCCATTTCACGAATAAATATTCATCCGATGCCTCGATCAGTTTGCAATTTAATTCGATGGTTATTCAACTCGGCATCTCAAGAACCAATAAATATTACAAGTATGAAATACATACTGTAGCTGATGGAAGTTGAATGGATCTCGTTTTCCACAGATCTAAATTAGTTATTAAATAGATGCATAAGGTAGACGCTCATGCAAAAACTTTCAGCTGTGCATATAAATCAATAATTTATAAGTTCTCCCTTCTTAGCTATTTGTTTTTGTATAACTCAGAGCGATCTAGTTATGAATATCCAGATGTGTGTCATCATTCTAGGTATTCATTTATGAGTTCATAGACACACATGGTATGGTAGAAATTAAACAACCCTTGACATAAATATAAACCCCTTCGTATAGCTGCATGCCTCTTTATTCACATTCCTGATGAAGTGACTCTCCCAACGTACCATTTTATTCACTCACAGTATCTCCTATTCTATCTTGAATAGTTTTATATATGGAAGAATTTCGAAGAAAATTACGAATTTTCAATGGTCCGTTTGACCAAGATAGAGCCAATTGAAGTAGACATAAAAGATAGCAATTTGAACGTGTTTAATTTCTCCGTCAAGTATGTATGAGGGAGTCGGGCTTCAAGTTTTGGGTATTAACTCCTTCAGCTAGATCAGAAGATACACTTGAATGTACAAGTGCATTAAAGATGGGAGAGATAGGATATTTTTGAAAGAGCGGAAGTGTGGGTAGGCTCCAGAGGAATGCTACTGGCCTAGAATTCGCCTTATAAGTTTGCAAGCAGTGACTCATTTACAACATGAGGGGTTTGAATCCGGGACCTCCCAAATACTAGCTAACGTACCTATGAACTTGGCTAACTAGCTCAGTAGGTGAGCATAAATAATAGAAGGTTTATATGGTATCACATGAGTAACCTTTATGACCAAGTTTGAAGTCTCTGGATTGTGCCCTGACAAAATGCATAGCATTTTCTTGAAAGCTACCGATAAATGTAAGTTTTTGGACTCTAGGGCCGACGCAAGTTACCTGACGGCCATGTGCAACAATTTCCGTCTATCTAGACTCTAGAGGCTATGCCAAAAACTTCATGGTAAATGTCATTATCCTGAAACACCTGTTCCAACATATTTAAAACAGCTTGCTGCACATAAAAATGTACTTTTGGAGGTCTGTCCTGAGAACACCATCAAAAAGGTCTTGCCACACATTGCTGTGTGTACCACTAGGATTGGCCACTACTGGGAGCCATACTAGACATATAAATTTTTTCAAAAACACAGAACTTCTCTCTCAACCTGGAAGTTCATTATACTCAATAAATATTTACTTTTCACATTCATGTAGTAAATTATTCTAACACCTACCTATATAACTAGCACAATTGAAAATAATTTCATTGATTTTAATGGTGATACTGGTAAATTCTATACATTCTCGAAAACTTCATCTTCTATTAAATAGGCTTAATATTTTGCCCTTCACAATATACGTCCCCTTCGTTGATGAACCCTTCCTTCAATTATGTTTTCATAGCATTCTAATCCAGAAACCAATTCTACCTACACGTGTCATCAGCTCATCTCCCCATCACTCGAATCTCTTCTGAAGGACGAAGATTACAAGAACAGTAGACTAGGGTATATATTATCTTGTTATTGAGTTATAATTATTAGAGTTTAGGCATCATAATACTCGTGTTAATATGTTGTGGAGTTACTCGAATATTAATATGGAAGGATGATAATACCAGGAATATTGAAGTGGGGTAAACAATGTACCGAAGGCATTGTTGTGGAAAGTTATTTTATACTCGTATGAAACTCGTATTAACTAAGGAATTTATTACAATTACAGGTAATGTAGTGTGACAACTGTTACATACGATGTTTAATGTTTTTCTTCGCCTTTACTCCTACGATAGCAATAAGTGAACAAGGAAAATTCTTCAATAATTTGAAAAATTATCAAACAACTTTCCAAGGGTGCTGGTTATATGTATTCCGCGATGAGTATTCTACATTCACAATCCAACAGTGGATTATAGAAATCATTAAGTCACCCCGACTCAAAATCTGCATACAGCTGTTTCGATCTTATTAGATCCCATCAGTGCAGCTTATTTGACTCGGAGTGAATTAACAAATTTCTAATTGTTCCCCAATACAAATCGCGGTCGGGATAGTATCTGGATAAAAACCCAGAGCGCCCTCCGCCAAGGATACTGGAAACCAACAATGCACCTATTAGATCGGAAATGCAGAATCCCGTCACGAGAATACTTATTTCTAGACATGATTAGTCTACTCTGCAACTGTGGCGTATGTGGTTCCAAAGCACGCTAACTAAGCGTTTTTAAAACTCTGGACATATTCACGAGAGTGGGCTACGTAAATACTTGTTGCTATGTAATGAAATTCATTATAAATCTCTTAAAGTTAAGTGGTTTCTTTTCGTTTCTATTGAAATGTTATTGCAAACCGAAGTCAGTTTATTAAATCTGAAAAATTCTTCATTTTATTTCAAATCAAAACAATCAAGCCTCTGAAACTGTGAATACCTATTGCAAGTTATAAACAAAAATAACACATTGCACATTTGCATTGTCCTGTTCCTTCAATATTTATTCATTACTCTGAGGTTTCAAAATAGCTCTCAAACAAATAGATTCGATATATGATCTGACCCACATTCTATGCGCATATGCCATAGAAATTAGATAGAGCTCTCTATTATAACGTGTTTGATGTGAGGATATGGATATTCCAGGGGTAGATTCCGGTCCTTTTATCTTCGATTGTTAAGTGCTTTGTCTTTGCAATAAGATAGTAGCTAAATTGGAACGTTTGAAAGGGGGTCGACATCAAAGTTCATGCTGCATTTGACGTGTAGCATAAAGCTCAATACTATGAAGGTTATAATTTCTGACGAAAAATATTTGATTGTGTATAGTAATTGTATACCTCACAAGTGAAATTTTCTGAAAATTCAAAGGGTGAATATGTAATGGATATGAAAACCACCGAATATTATTAAGTGGAAGATAGAGGTGCCATTCAATTGCAAATTAATTTTCAAGTTTGATATTTAACATTTTAGTGTTCGGAAAGTAACATTTCGTGAAACTAGTTTTGCGAATGCAGCAGAAATATATAACAAGAAGTAGAGAAAAGGCCACACTAGTAAATTTTTTGTAATTACTTATTTCTATGCATGCTATCTATGTGAATCCAAAGTGACTAACTTCATTGCATTCACAACCACAGAATGTTTCAATGTATCATCCTATGATCATATATTCTTCTTCTTCTAATCAATTTTCTATGACCCGGCAACTTAGGCCATGTGGTCAGGCTCAAGTGTTACAGTAGAGATGCGCGTAACAAGCGTCTGGACATTAGTTGCATTCTGCAACTATTCCATGCCTCTACCAAAGTATACAATTCACTAATAATTACTTATTTCACATTCAATTTCACTATTTCACTATAACATATATTATCACACACGTGTTTGATTTAACCTCTAAATCTTGGGATTCAGAGGTTAAGCGTGTGCACCGTTTGACGCTCAACCTCGGAATCATGATCATATATTAAATAGACTTAAGAGCATAGAGAAACTGTTCAGTTATCTTTTACAGAGAGTCATAGAAGAGTTGCTATTCGCAATTTTTGTTAGATTAAGTGTTTTGCGTTTTGTTGACGTGTACGTTCAGTTTGCACAGAGAGTTTACACTTTCAATTCAATTATAGGGTAACGTTTTCTTCGGATGCTGCGCTGGATACGTTTTAGTTTTTGAAGACTATTCGAGGTTAAGAAGGAAATGTTTTGAGAGTCATTGCAGCCCAAGTGAGGACACTAATGAATAGATAATAGACTCTAAACAGGCATAGGTTGAAGTGATTTATCATGATTCTATGTATAGCTAATTCATTCAAAATCGAAAAAATATCTACCAATAGAATGATTTATTGAATTTTATTATAATTATTAATATTCTTTGAAAAAAAAGGAATACTACAATACATGAGTATTGCAGTACAGTAAGTAGGTACCTATGTTACATGTCCATAAACTGAATAAATGAATCAACGAAAAAATACCTTGAAGGAGTTCAACTGACATACCAAGTGATCTAGATGCCAGGTAACCACTTTGTTTGAGGATTGATACTATAGTCCTTTCACATCCAAAATCATCAAACAATTCATCATACCAGAAGCGCCAACAAATTTCAGTTGATCGTTCGAAGTAAGGGTTAGTTTACTGGTATAGGATAAAACTATCCATATTCAAAACTTTTCTCACAAACTGTCTGGAGAGACTAAGTATCCAGGATACTAATAATTTTTTATAACGATGATTGTTGCTACTAAATTTTATGTGACCTGGAAGGACGTTATATATTTTTGGTGCCAAAAAGGTATGTTATTTCTGAAAGATTGTCTTGTTGGCCTTCGGTGTAAAGATCAATTGACCCCTCAGCCTCGTTTCATGACCATGATTATTGAAACTCACACCGTGAAGATTTCTTCCCTGATGAATTGCAAGGACTACAAAAAATAACTGTCTGAGATCCATTATTCCGGACCGCTGGAAGAGTTCGTCAGATGGAAATCTTGATGATTACTGTATATAATTTTTGGGACACTACCAATTTTTTCAAATAAATATCCAGAGTAGCGAATAATTTAACCCTATTCCAACAGGTCATAAATTAAAATTGGTTGAATTAGTATTAATTATATCGTCCTTAAAAGTTTCTCGTCACTATAAGGCATAAGGTCGTTAAATTTTGGAATCAAGCTTCTCATGATCTATTTGTAGTTTGTTTCATCTCAAATCTGTCGAAAACAAGTCCTAAATACTTTATGGATACATCCGAATATATCACAAAATCGTCTTCTATCTCAATTGAATCGTATGTCGGTATATTTACAGAATTATAGAAGAAACGCAGGAAATTTGTTTTTGTTCTATGCTTGAGTGAGTAGTCAGAGATTCAGGAAATCGGCAATCCTTCCAAAATACTCTCGAACTAATGTGTTCATATCACCTGCATTTATTACAAAAAAGTAACGAATAAACTGAAAAAGGCTTACTGTCAAAGAAGATATATTTAATAAAGTTTAAATTTCAAAATAAAACACACTTATGTTTCACTATATAAAAATATTCAGATACTGTATTTAGCAGTATAGTCGACATGTTTTGAGTTATGAACTCATTATCAAGACTGACTACAGGAGAGTATTACATCTTATTTTATGAAACAGGCAATAACAATGGTGATACCTGAAAATCAATTTGTTCGTTTACAAAGGGTAATTTACTATTATGGGCAGAACTTATTTCGAGAATTTCAAGAAGGTCAAGGCGCTTTCCTTTGTTACCTGAATGCAACAATTGGGTTTTGTTGATATCCAGGAAATGATTAAATTTTATACAATGTTCGGAGAAGCCAGTGGTATTTTTATTTTGTAAAATTGACTTTTTTATTCTTCAACACGTATGTGTCCTTCCTGTTTGTCCAATATAGAAAACAGGATATTCGTCGCAAAATATTTTGTGAACACCACTGTTTTCTCCGATGATAGATTTTTTTAATTATTGACCAATAATGACTCCAAGTTTCTATTATTTGTACAAATTGTTTTAACATTATTTTTCGATAGTCTGTTGCAAATTTTGCTACTCAAATTCGGCACATAATTTTTTGTTCTTCATTAATAGTTTGCGTGGGATATATTGAATGCAACAGATGAACGAACTGAAAAGCGACTATCCTTTCACAGTATCTAAATATTTTTATACAGTCAAATGTGTTTTATTTTAAAGTTTAAACTTTATTCTTTATGATGTTTCACGAAGTTATGTTTGCGAGATTTCAATCTCAGTTAGTAGAAATATTTATATTTCATGCGGAAACATCTTCTAAACTGAACTAACCACTATCATTATCAAACAACGAGAACTTCAATAATAATAAGTATTATTCCGTACGTTTGACCTAGTTTTGTAACTGCGTAATTCTAAGCACAAACACCCAGAGGTAACATCAACATCTTCGGTGATTTCTTCGGATAAGTTCTCCGCATATGGTGAAATATCTTAAATGTAGCACTTTCGCTGTACGTGCGTGATAATCATCATGCTTTGTAGTCTTAAGTGAAATTTTAGATGAACCAGGGGCACAACCAAATATTTCTCCAAATATACACAGAAGGAAACTGCAAACGCTTTTTTATTCCTATTTTCACAATGCGTAAACGTTTGAAGTGTGTTATAACGTACTTTAAACGTTTGAATTCTGTTACAAGGTCCTATTGAAACCTGTTTTATTGACATTTGTTTATAAAAGTTCGGTCTGTGCATAAACTCAGTAGATTTATGAAAAGTTTTTCCTTCTAATTCCTTCGATCGATGAGGATAATTAATGAAAGATGACTGGCATTGCAACGTGGAAAATTCTGGTTATTTTTTTTTATTAGATTGATATCAGATTTATATAGTTGATTTAATAATACAGATAATACAGATCAATGAAAAACTCTATCGCAGCGAGATGCATTAAAAAAGCAGCTCCGCTCAGGGTGCCAATATGTACCACTATTTATATATATATATATATGTATATATATATATATATATATATATATATATATATATATATATATATATATATATATATATATATATATATATATATATATATATATATATATATATATATATATATATATATATATATATATATATATATAATTATTTATTCGAATTGTTGTTGCCTGTGATCTATTTTTAATCTCTTGATAACACAATTGTGTGATTGTCTTCCGTATCAGAGGATTTTGTTTGTTGTACTATTTTCATCTTCAAATTTTCAATCCAATGCTTGGCTACGCCGTTCTGATGAGGACCAAAGAGTCCGAAACACGTGTCAACGGCTGCTTCCATATAAACGTGCTATACCGATAATTCTACTCCACATCTTTAATGTTTTCCCATGACTAGTGTCCACAACTTCTTCGTTTTTAAGATACAGGGTGTTAAAGGTGAAGACCTGATGGTGGTTTTTTGTGAATATTTTCGAAACCCGTGGAGGTAATTGGATGAAATTTGGTACAGTTACGAAGCTTCTTACGCTCTATTTAATGTAATAAAAGTTAGTATTGCAAAATTTTCAGGAGTGCTTTGTGCAGGGGGGTATTGGCGAAAAATTTGGCCCAAATTTTTAGTGGTTAATTTTTATTAATTTTGACTTTAAACTTTGAAAATATGAAGCTTCTTGTACAAATGAGGTACTCTCGTCATACTTCGCTAGGAAGTAGCATTTTCGAGAAAAATGCATTTGAATATTTCATTACGAATTGATTGTTGTCCCGAAATTAGACGTCAATATTTTAACCACGTATTCTACATCCAAAAATAGATACAGAACTTCATATAAACTAGTTTCCACAACTTCTTCGTTTCAAAGGTGAAGACCCGATAACGGTTTTTCATAGATATCATATTTGAAATCACGATTCTAGTCTAATGCGAAGTGTGGTGCTGCATTTTCTCAACAAGGTCGGAAATTCTTGGTGTTACTTTTGAAAGTGCGCAACCCCTATATTCCTTTTTCATTAAAATTTGTCAAATATAAAATTTGTCATTTTAAAGCCCAAAATTTGTAGGCTCTCGCGCCTCCCAATGCCTTCCCCACAGTTTGGGAACCACTGAACTAAACATTAAGGAACAATTATTTGAGGTTTACTTATTCTAACATTTAGATAAGATGCTCGAAAAGGTTGTCCTGCTCATGAAGGCATATTTGGGCTCTACGGGTAATAGCATGTGAAGCTTGCAACACCTCAGAATGGTTTTGCCGTATTTGATTCTTTGCCACACGTATTTTTTCCCACAACTGCTCCTTGTTGTCTACTTCTGTTGCGTATACTATATTTTTCATACGGCCCCAAAAATAGTAGTCTAGTGGATTTAAATCCGGCGATCGGGGTGCCCACGGAATAGCAACACCTCTTCTAATCCATTTACCCGGAAATTATTTCCTAGCCAATTCCTAATATTCACACCATATTGAGCTGGTTCACCGTCGTGCTCTGCCATTGCATAAACCACGTATAAAGTGGATATTTGCTAATTCTCTGTTTGAAAACCTCTGCATTACTACTAAATAGCTTTTGGGCGATCAATAATTGACAGCTTATTTTTTCTTTACCTAACAAATCAAAAAACTTCATTTGTTTCCAGGTCTACTAATTATTGTTTCTTCGATTTGCACATTGATAAACAAAAAATCAATTCGTAAAGAATTATTCAATTGCATTTTTCTCGAAAATGCTGCTTCCTAGCGAAGTATGATAAGAGCACTTTATTTGTACAAGAAGACTTCATATTTTCAAATTTTGAAGTCAAAATTACTAAAAATTAATCACCAAAAAATTTGGGCCAAATTTTTCGATAATACCCCCCTGCACTACGCACTCCTGAAAATATTGCAACACTAACTTTTAGTACATTAAATAGAGCGTAAAAAGTTTTGTAAGTGTACCAACTTTTATCCAATTGTCTTTACAGGTTTCGAAAATATTTACAAAAAACCAACATCAGGTCTTCACCTTTAACACCCTGTATCTTAAAAACGAAGAAGTTAAGGACCCTAGTTTATATGAACTTTTATCTCCATTTTTGGAAGAACAATACGTGGTTGAAATATTGACGTCTAATTTCGGGACACCCTGTATATATATATATAGTGGTACGTATTGGCACTCTTAGCGGCCCCGATCATCAAAACAAATGAGCTGAAATTTGGCGTATAGTGTTGTATTTGAGGCAGAACGAAATTAACAAAATTGAGTTAAATTCAGTGAATTATACATATTGTTTTGTACTGTATGAATGGACTGTATAGGAAAATACAATTTGGGTTTATTTTTATTAAATAACGAAATGCAAAAACTAACTAAAACGATTGACTTACCATAGTTTGGTGTCGCAGCTATTTTCTACGTCAAATACTATTACCTGTAATATGATAGGAAAGCGGGAAGGAATCAAGGATACCGGTAAAACCAAACTAAGAATGTAACTACACAAACCGTGATACTTCATAAAACTTAAAGTCACAATTATTGTCTGATATTCTAACTAAATCCAAAAAATATCAAAAATAACTCAACAGATCGATCTCGTACCGTTCTAATTGCTCTGTATTCTACTAATTAATCTCGCTGTCTCGGTTAACCGAATATACAACATCGCCACACGTGTTCTGATATCACGGCAAAGTAAAAAATATTTCAATACCAAACACACACATATATATATATATATATATATATATATATATATATATATATATATTTCATATAACCCTTCAGATAGAGGAAGATTCTGAAAGTTCAAATTTAATTAATATTTCGAGGAGAAGCAAACCATACATACAGGATCGATGTAGGGAATCATTTTGCATAATTGGAACAGCATAATTAAGTCGACATTCGACCGAGAACATTCGTTCGCTATTGTTGTACGTTCCGATGGATGGTCTAAATTAATCTCAAACGGAACGTCAAAACAGAACAAATTGAAGCATTTGTGTGAAGCCCCTTTTGTTATAATTTTCTGCCTCTGATTCGCGCTGAAGTGGCTCCAGCAGAATTTTTGGGTTATGAGTGCAAACTTCCGTCGTTTAATATTTGGAAGTTTTGCGAATATGGAATTTTTATGTTAATATCGACGAATATATATATATATATATATATATATATATATATATATATATATATATATATATATATATATATATATATATATATATATATATATATATATATATATCTGAGATTGAATTCTCGCACATCACTTGGTGAAACATCATAAAGAATAAAGTATAAACTTTAAAATAAAAACACTTGGCTTATGTTTCACAATATAGAAAAATATTTAGATACTGTATTCAGCAGTAACGAAAAGTCGACGTGTTTCGAGTTATGAACTCATTATCAAGACTGACTACAGGAGAGTAATGCATCGTAATTTATAAAACAGACAAAAGCAGAGGTGATACCTGAAAATCAATTTGTTCGTTTACAAGGGGTAATTGACTATTATGGGCGGAACTTATTTCGAGAATTTCAAGAAGGTCAAGGCGTTTTCCTTTGTTACCTGCATGTAACAATTTGGTTTTGTTGAAATCCAGGAAGTGATTGAATTTTATACAATGTTCAGAGAAGCCAGTGGTATTTTTGTTTTGTAAAATTGACTTTTTATGTTCTTCAACACGAATATTTATATTCCTTCCTGTCTGTCCAATATAGAAAGCAGGACATTCGTCGCAAAATATTTTGTAAATACCACTGTTTTCTCCGATGTTAGATTTTTCTTTATTATTGACCAAGAATGACTTCAAGTTTCTTTTATTTGTACAAATTGTTTTAACGTTATTTTTCGATAGTCTGTTACAAATTTTGCTACTCAAATTAGGCACATAATTTATTGGGAAGTATTTTTGTTCTTCATTAATAGTTTGCATGGGGTATATTGAATGCAACAGATACTTTATTCGTTTTTTTCCAATGAGCTTGTCGATAAGACTTTCATTGTAACCGTTATTGATGGCTAATAATTTAATTGTATTAACTTCAGTTTGAAAATTTGTTTCCGATAATGGAATCGTGAACAACCTATGTATGAACGAATGAAAAGCACTGAGTTTTATTTTAATGTGTTGGTTACTGTCGCTGTGAATTGAAGTATCTGTGAAGGTTGGTTTTCTATAAATGTTGAAAGTAAGAGAATTCAAATTCCTAGCAATCTGAACGTCTAAGAAATTCAAGGTACCGTTTTCGTTTTCTACTTCTTTTGTAAATTGAATCGAGTTGTAGAAAGTATTTATATATTTAAGGAAATTATCTAACTGCCTATCTGTACCGGTCCAAATACAAAAAATATCATCTACATAACGCCTCTATAATGAAACGTTAGTAATTAAATTATTATCAGCATTGAAAATTTTTTCTTGTAAGTTATTCTTGAAAATTTCACTCAACAAAGGCGATAACGGTGATCCCATGGGCAATCCGTCTTCTTGTTTGTATATTATTTTATTAAATTTGAAGTAACTCTGTTTCAAACATAAGTTTAAGGCAGACATTGTTTCGTTGACTTGAATTACCCACCTTGATTCAATTCAATCCGGAGTATAGCATTAAAAATTCTATTCAGTTAGTTAATCATCTTAAGAATATCAAAATTCCTTTAAATGCTAAATTAATTTCATTTGACGTTATCAACTTATTTCCTTCCACGCCAACTCAAGAAGTTAAAAATATTGTTAAGCGATATCTAGATACAACTCAAGCAGTCAACGAAACAATGTCTGCCTTAAACTTATGTTTGAAACAGAGTTACTTCAAATTTAATAATATAATATACAAACAAGAAGACGGATTGCCCATGGGATCACCGTTATCGCCTTTGTTGAGTGAAATTTTCATGAATAACTTAGAAGAAAAAATTTTCAATGCTGATAATAATTTAATTACTAACGTTTCATTATGGAGGCGTTATGTAGATGATATTTGTTGTATTTGGACCGGTACAGATAGGCAGTTAGATAATTTCCTTAAATATATAAATACTTTCTACAACTCGATTCAATTTACAAAAGAAGTAGAAAGCGAAAACGGTACCTTGAATTTCTTAGGCGTTCAGATTGCTAGGAATTTGAATTCTCTTACTTTCAACATTTATAGAAAACCAACCTTCACAGATACTTTAATTCACAGCGACAGTAACCAACACATTGAAATAAAACTCAGTGCTTTTAATTCGTTCATACATAGGTTGTTCACGATTCCATTATCGGAAACAAAATTTCAAACTGAAGTTAATACAAATAAATTATTAGCCATCAATAACGGTTACAATGAAAGTCTTATCGACAAGCACATTGGAAAAAAACGAATAAAGTATCTGTTGCATTCAATATACCCCATGCAAACTATTAATGAAGAACAAAAATACTTCCCAATAAATTATGTGCCTAATTTGAGTAGCAAAATTTGTAACAGACTATCGAAAAATAACGTTAAAACAATTTGTACAAATAAAAGAAACTTGAAGTCATTCTTGGTCAATAATAAAGAAAAATCTAACATCGGAGAAAACAGTGGTATTTACAAAATATTTTGCGTCGAATGTCCTGCTTTCTATATTGGACAGACAGGAAGGAATATAAATATTCCTGTTGAAGAACATAAAAAGTCAATTTTACAAAACAAAAATATCACTGGCTTCTCTGAACATTGTATAAAATTCAATCACTTCCTGGATTTCAACAAAACCAAATTGTTACATTCAGGTAACAAAGGAAAACGCCTTGACCTTCTTGAAATTCTCGAAATAAGTTCCGCCCATAATAGTCAATTACCCCTTGTAAACGAACAAATTGATTTTTAGGTATCACCTCTGCTTTTGTCTGTTTTATAAATTACGATGCAATACTCTCCTGTCAGTCAGTCTTGATAATGAGTTCATAACTCGAAACATGTCGTTACTGCTAAATACTGTATCTAAATATTTTTTCATATTGTGAAACATAAGCCAAGTGTTTTTATTTTAAAGTTTATATTTTATTATATATATATATATATGTATATATATATATATATATATATATATATATATATATATATATATATATATATATATATATATATATATATGTATATTGAAAATATATAATTTGATAATAGATTTTAAATTAATTCTAATACAAAAAGCACATTAGTTGTAGAGCTCTGCCACTTGGATTGTATTTTCCGCTCACATTGCTAGTTATAATGTTAACTAAAAATTGTTGGCCGATTACCCTTCATGTAGTTAGCCTTCTAACTGAATCTTGAGGGGCTGTAGTCATGCGCAAAACTTAAAAAGCTGCAAAGAACGCATGAAATTTCTACTCAAAAATTGTGGAGGTGAGAAAAAAATTTCTATCCCCAAACAAAATATTTTTAAAGTCAACTCAATTCACAAATGAAAGCTATCTATCTGAATTTGGATGGACCTTAAAAATGCGCATGGCCCCAAAACCTGCTAAAGCACATGAAATTTTCTTTAAAAACGGCAAATGCTTGAGAAAAAATTAAAACCACTTACTCAACTTTAAAAAAAAAAATTTCTAACTCAACTTAGGGCGGTAATAGAGATGCGCAATGCAAACATGCAAGACATTTCTACTTAAAAATTGCGACGGTGGGACAAGAGATTTGATATCCCCAATCAGTGATAAATTTTCAGCTTTTTTATGAATTCTGAGGGGCTGTAGAGATGCACAATTCTCGAAAACCATAAAAAAAATTTTACATAAAAATTACAGCAGCTTGCAAAAAAAGTGCGTGAGTACAAAGTACACATGTCAGAAGTTCCTTGGCAAACTAATATTAGCAGGTTTTCACTTTGAAAACCTGCTTATTAAAATGGTTGCAATTAGAAAAGTTGGACCTAGGGCCAGATAGTTTTTCGTTTCATTAGTTTTCATGACGCTTGGCACCAAAACCTCAATTTCATATATCTCTCTATATACAGTGTGTCCACTACCTATAAGGACTTACCACCCCTTTAAAATCGTTATTAATTGATCGATTTTGAAAAAAAATGTTTTTGTTGGGAAGGTATATGAAATGTCCATCTAACAAGGGAGTAATTATATTTTTGAACTGTTATCGTGGCCAACTGCGACCAATCTTATTGACCAATATTTCAAGAAGTACTATTAGGGATTTAAAAAAATAATAATGATCGATGCTGAATCAGGATCATTGAAAACATACCTATACCGATTTTTATCTTCATAAAATACAGGGTGTTCGAGAAAATTAATTTTTTTTTTCAATATGTCATCAAAAAATATACTATAATATAATATATTATCTTTAATATAAAATATTATTGAGAATTGCTTCAAACATATCTGTATCAATTTTATCATTCAAATATGCAATGTGTCTGACGGAAAAAAATAAAAAAAAGGATAAGTGGGCAATATTTTTTTTAAATGATACTTCTTTCAACAATAAGTGTTATTCTCAGTCAAAACTTACAACTCTGTATAAGAGTATAAACCTAGATTATATTCAGTCCAAACACAAAAATTTGAGTAAAATTGCACTGGGTTTAGTTGATACTTAGAACCTATAACATATTTTCTGTTGTACGTTATTGAATGTCCTATATCGGCATTGTGATTTTATGTTATAACGATTTTGTGTAGAAAAGAACAACTTGATAACTCTCCAAAAATATCTAAATTTAAAATCGTCTAGAAATTAGAATTATTCGTGTTAAATGATTGACCAGTAATTTAGGTTCTCACAGTAACAGCATCATGAATGGGTACTCCACTAAGAGTGCTGTGAAAAACATTATGGTATTTATTAACTGTCGATTAATAATAGTTTAGTAGTTTATACTGTTTCAACTGCGTGGAAAACAAGAAAAATGTCATATTCTTTACAGGAAAGAGTTGAATTAATAAGATTAGTTGGTGATAGAACGCGTACTTTCCGTGAAGCTGCTAATGAATCCAACAGACGTCATCCAGAACGTATTATTGACCATGTAACAGTTGCAAAAATTAACAGATTTTTTGATCAACATGGAACGGAATCCAAACCAGCATCGTAATAGAGAAACGGGGACAAATCAAACGATTATTGATTATTTCAATCATAATCCACATTCAAGCCTCAGAGATGCAAGTAGGAATTTGAATATTTCTAAAAGTCATATTTGGAAATGTTTGAAAAAAAGCGGTAAGAAACCATTCAAGCCAAAATTTCTTTTAACACTTGAAGTTGGAGACTGAATCGAGAATGGAATTCTGTTTATGGCTGCAACGTATGTACTTCGACAACCCTGAGTTTTTGAAACAAATTATGTACATAGATGAAGCTACATTTACAACAAATGGTGTTGTATCGTCACAAAATACTAGAGTTTGGAGCGGAGAAAATCCACATTGGGTAATAGAATGTAAGAGGCAATACTCCTCGAAGGTGAATGTATGTGGCATATTGAATGAAAAGATTATTGGTCCATACTTTTTTCATGAAAATTTAAATGCTGCCAGTTTTCTGAGATTTCTGCAAAATGAGTTTAGCGATGTACTTGATGAACTCTCTCTTGATTATCGCCAAAATATACACTTACAACTCGATGGAGCACCTATCCATAATGCCGTTGCTGTAAGAAACTGCTTGAATGAGAATTTCCCGAATCGCTGGATAGGACGAAATAGTCCTCTTATTCGCCGCCGAGATCCCCAGATATTACGCCTCTTGATTTCTTTCTTTGGGGTACGATAAAAAATAAGGTTTATGTTACAAGGCCTCAGACCCGAAATGAGCTTTGTGACCGCATCAGAGAAGCTTGTCAGAATATCACTAGACAGCAGTTAAGAAAAGTAGTGAACAATAATCTTCGACGCATTGAAAAGTGTATTAGGGAATTCGGTGGATTAATATAAATGACTACTATTTAAATTTTATTAATTTTTTTTTTGATTTTTTTAATAAATGATTTTCACCTCGATATTCACTAAGAATTAGAATTTAGAAGAACTTGTTGACATAAGTAATTATAAATTGGTTTATCATCATTTTTATGTTATTTCTTCTCGGGCTCCCTGTGCAGAGATAAGTTATCTTCAAAATCATGAATTTCGGTACAGATATGTATAAAGTAATCTTTAATGAGAAACCATAATTGCCTTTTCTCAAAAATACCACAATAGTAATTTTTTTCAAAGAAATTCAAAAATAATAATAATTCGTTTTTCGGGCACCCTGTACTCTATCATAGAGTACAGGGTGTCCGAAAAACGAATTATTATTATTTTTGAATTTCTTTGAATAAAATTACTATTGTGGTACAGGTGTGTTTTAAGTGATCCTGATCTATAATCCATCATTCAGTTGTAAGTTTTGACTGAGAATAACACTTATTGTTGAAAGAAGTAACATTTTAAAAAAATATTGCCCACTTATCCTTTTTTTTATTTTTTTCCGTCAGACACATTGCATATTTGAATGATAAAATTGATACAGATATGTTTAAAGCAATTCTCAATAATATTTTATCACTAGTTTTTTCCAAGAATACCACGATAGTATATTTTTTGATGACATATTGAAAAAAAAATAAAAATTAATTTTTTTATTTCTCCCTCAAGCGCGCAAAGAAATTTCACTTCAAAAAAAGTTTAAACTACTGAAGTCCTTTTTTTGGACTCACTGCAATTGTATACAAATTTTCAACTTTCTTGATGCAAATCGATAAACATATTGAAACAACAGTTATATAACAATTCACAGGTATATTAAAAACAATAATAGTAATAGCATATTATATAGCCTATGTCCACACTGAAAGTCCATTTCAAATACCAGTGAAATATTTTTTTTTTAATCGGATAATACTTTTTACATCCAAAATCACAATCTTCACTTCCTTAAAATATTAATGTAGATGTAGAGATGTATTTCACAGAAAGCTATCTCGGCGATCCTTTAAACATTATAAATAATTTTTACAATGTATCACATTGTTATAATAATGGTCTTCTGTGTAATTACTGCATAATACGTATTATATTACTGGAAGCATTCCACACTTCCGATATATTCAGATCTAATGCTAATTCACATCGATTATGCTTTGTGTTACAAAGAGCTAAATTACCATGGAAACGTCTAGCAACATTAATCACCTGTAGCTATTACATGTTAATGGAGCTAGAAATTTCATCGATCGTCGTGAAACAAGACAAGATATAAAGAAATACATCTTCAGAAAAATTGGGCTGCCTTTTCCTTTTTTCATATATCGCTTCAGAGACCTCGTAATTCAAAATTAACTTAGCAAAAATATAGAAATTTTAATCACAGGGGAGTGTGATTCTTCAAAATTGAGTACTAAACATTTTTTTGTATCATGTTAGCTTTTTAAGATTTTTTTGGTTTGGTCTACTGTTTGGCCCTAATGGAGAAAAGTGCGGGAGAGCACTGCGAACACCAACAATTTCATTACTTCATAAACTAAGAGAAATAAGGGAGAAACAGAAAAAAGACATACATATCATTTCTGAAATATAAATTTATAATATGTGAAATCAGTCCATACATCTCATATTCTCACGAAAATCTTCGTGGTAATAGAGGTTAGGTTATAAGCAAGTACTGTACTGTAAGATTTGCTTGATTATATAACTCATGTATGAATAAGCCAATAGAATCCGTGAATTTTGCATAACTACTGCGTACTGATAAATGAATACACCCTTGACGACGTGATATAATCGTTTTGGTGTTTCACCTCGTGTCAAAATAAAATGTTTTCACGATGACGATGTTTTGACGTTTGTCAAAAAAAAATAATATTTTTTATTCGTTATATAATCGTACCGAATACCACTCGAGCAATCGAAAATAATCTTTATATTGACCTCGTAACTCGATGTATTTTCTTAAAACATCACTCGAGCTGCGTTCTCGTGATGTTTCGCAAAATACGTCTCGTGACTCGGAAGTATAATCGATTATTTTGGATGCTCTTGTGATATTATAACTGATTATATAACTCATATGTGAATAAGCCAATAGAATCCGTGAATTTTGCATAGTTACATCGTATTGATAAGTGAATATACCCTTGACGACGTGATATAATCGTTTTGGTGTTTCGCCTCGTGTCAAAATGTGAATGTTTTCATATTGACGATTTTGTTACGTTTGTCAAAAAAAATTAATAATCAAGTTTGGTGAAGTTTCGTTTACTTTTTCGAGATGCAACGCTCTAGTTATAGTTCTCGCGGTGTTGTTTATTCGTTACATAATCGTAACTCGAGCAAACGAAAATAATCGTTGTACTGACCTCGTCACTCGACGTATTTTCTTAAAACTCGAGCTGCGCTCTCGTGATGTTTCGCTTAATACGTCTCGTGACTCGGAAATATAACCAATTATTTTCGATGCTCTTGTGATATTATAGCTGATAAATTAACCCCTTTATAAAATGTACTATTTAACGATGACATTTTTGTCAGTTTGACAGCGATAAAAAAGGTGCATCCTTTTTTATCACCGATAAAAACGCCTGTTCCTCATAACTAGACTACATCTAGTAGCCGTGGATGTAACTTTAATACTTATTCTGTCAGTGGTGATTGTTTACCTTTGTTGATATAAAAACCTGAAAGATGAGTCGTTTTGGTGAAGTTTTGACTGAGCAAATTACGACAAGTTCATCCATATATTCTGCGTTAATTCATCTTGCCAAAAAACACTCGAGCTTTTCTTTTATCAGATAAATTTCTCTTCAACTCAAACTTTTGCCAATCACGAAATTTACTCGAAAAACTGACATTAGATAAAATCTTCGCCTTCGGTGTCGCGATTTTATCATATCAGCTTTTCTCGTAAAATTAGTGATTGACAAAACTGTTTCGTTACAAAGAGAAATTTATCCGATAAAAAAAAGCTCTTGTGTTTTTACTGTTGATAATTTTTTATTTTAACCCTTCATATTTTTTTCAGGGAAATGACAGTTGGCAAGGCAACGACAGTGATCAGGTGAGTTTTCTATACACATTGAATTATTATTAGTGCCGAATGTGGCTATATCTAGCCTAACCTAACAAATGCGAAACTAATTTACTTTTGCATAATTCACTTTGAATATATGTATCTACCAAAAACCATTTACCTGTTTGTATGTACGAATATTTTGCGATATGGTCAACAAATACCTGCGTTCGTTGATAAATAAAGCTCGATATATACGAACTTCGGTTTTAATTATGCAGTGGACTGACATTGAAACTGGACATATGTTCCTTCAGTTCCACAAACATTCAAATTTGCATACTGTTGCAGGGACATAATAATATACGGTTGCCTCTTATCCTCGAACTGTTTATAATAGGCACGTGTTTGTACGATATGTTACGGTGTGAAGTGTAAACTGTTCATTTGAATCACACCGCCTGAACAAATTTTCTAATTTCAATTAAATCATCGACAGCAGGCAAGTAAATTTAGTCCATTATGTTTGAGCACGATTCAGCAAATGGAATTTAGATAATGCCGGTATATCTGTAAATACTCGCTTAACACATTCGAAACAGAAAAACCATTAGCATTACAAAAAGTTAGGGTTGCCATCTCCTAAATTGCCGGCGCCGGACAACAATTTAAAAACCCCGGTTATTTGGGTGAAATTTAGTTTTTTCACGGACACCCCGTAAAAAATATTTTTTTCGAATAAAATAAGACATTGTTTATATTTCAATTTTTCATTTATTTAAACTTTGAACAGCTTGTTTGCGATATAGACAAAACAACAAAAAACAATTTGGTATCATCAAATGAAATTCAACTTATAACGATAATGCTTGGTAGATCAAAAATCAAATAGACTACATTCTACATTGTAATAACAAATTATGGAATAGGTCATCTGGTTCGGTTAGGTACCCAAAATTCTGAATAGTTCATTAACTATAAATTAAAAGAAAGTAACAAGTTTTAATTTTAACGAGATCAAGTTATTTTTACTAATTTAAGTTAACTTGGAATTTTTCAGACTTGCCAATTTTTGCCAACATGTCTTTCTTGTCCATCATGAATTTGTAAAAGTCGGAGCAACTCAAGTCTTTAAAATTATATTTTATTTTGATCAGAGAAGAAAGCGTATGTGTATTTAGCAAGTTTCTCTTCTTCGTCCATTGCTACGACACTAGCGAAAAAACTCACTCCACATTCGCATTGTGATCTGGTATACAAAAATAATACTGTGCAATTTTGAGCAGTTCAGAATATAAATGATTCAAAAAAATTCGGCCACAACTGGTTTACATTTAGTAGCTCATCTCCGTCACTGAGACTCAAGCTTCACACACGCGGTCACAAAATTTGTCCGGGTTTTACCCGGACATATTTTGAAAGCCACGTCCGGACGACCCCCGGACGCCCCCTAAACTAGGACAAATCCGGGCAATCCCGGACGGATGGCAACCCTACATAAAGTGAACAAGGAAAATTCTTCAATCAAATAAATCAATAAAAATTATCAAACAACTTTCTAATGGAGCTGGTGATACGTATTCCGCAACGCAAAATCTGCATTCACAATCCAACGGTGAATTATAGAAAACGTCAAGTCACCCCGACTTAGAATCTGCATACAGCTGTTTCGATCTTATTAGACATCATCAGTTCAGATTATTTGATTCGGAGTGAATTAACAAATTTCTAATTGTTCCCCAATACAAATCGTGATCTGGATACCACCCAGAGCGCCCTCCACAAAGAACATTGCAAACCAGCAATTCACCGTTTAGATGGAAAATGCAGAATTCCGTCGCGAGAATGCGTTGCGGAATACATATAACCAGCTCCCTTGGAAAGTTGTTTGATAATTTTTTGAATTATTGAAGAATTTTCCGCGTTCACTTCATGTAGTATATTAAATTGACTCATCGTTCTGAGTACCCAAGAAAATCGCATTTCAAGATATTGGTGAATAATTGAAGCTTGCCACATAATTTCAACGCAAAAATCACCTACTAATATTTTAACTTAAATTATTGACGAAACCCTTCGTTGCTCTGGTCGAAATACGTGGTACTTTCAATAATAATAGAATCTGACATTCTCTACTTTTTAATTTCACCTTTTATTTATTTCATTTTATTTTTGCTTCATATCTTGTTCTTATTTAGAAATTTACTTCAAGTTATATGGATTAGAATTCGGATTTGATCTCATTGCCTATACCTGTTAGGTAACTGTATGGTTGATTATTAGTTGATTTTGTCATTCAATTTGATAATCATTTATTATTTTTATCAACAATTATATCTAAATTTGATTCAGTATGGTTCAAATACTTTTGTAGATTTAATTACTTCGATACCAGTGCTATCAGGCATTGCTCAGAAATTACATTTGATTATATGAAAAAGTTATTATGAATTGATGAATGAAGGAGATTTCAAAAATTCTATTGGTGAATTTTAAAGACTAAAGTTTAAACTTTAAAATAAAACAATACTTGGCTCAAGTTTCACTATATTAAAATAATTAGGTAATGTATTTGACAGGACAGTACAGTCGGCATGTTTTGAGTTATGAACTCACTCAAAATATAAATTAACCTTAACCTAGTAGAACAAGATTCCAGATATATAATAGTGGTCAGTAAATTATGTAGAATATATATATATATATATATATATATATATATATATATATATATATATATATATATATATATATATATATATATATATATATATATATATATATATATATATATATATATATATATATATCCAATAATTTCATCTGTGATTTGAACAGGGCTGTCAAGTGTTCGGTATTCTCCCTGAGAGCTCGGGTTTCAAAAATTTAAAAAAACTGGACCCATAAAGCGTCCGGTGTTTTTGGAAATTCTAGAAAATTTGATATTTGAAAAAAACTCAGTACCTAACAAATTAAACCACCCAAAATAAATAAAAGCCCAATAAATTATTATAATTTTGGATAGTTCAAACTCTGATATTTTTTTAATAAGAATCAGTTTTTTTATTATTTATTTTATAATAGGTACTTGATGGACCCAATAATTTTTTCTAGCTAGACTGAGATACAAACTTCATTTGTTTTATATAATCCTGAATTAGAAACTAGAAAATTACTTATGAGATTTATGAAAATTATCTTTGATATATAAACCTATTATTTGATTGAATATTTGAAAGCTTTTATTTTAGCGCTTTGTGTTTGTAACACCAATTGTCCCTTTTCTATCACCTCTACTAGTATCCTGTCGGGTATTTTTTCTGGCATATGTGGCAAACCTGGTTTTGAATAGTATTATAATTTCCTTGATTGAGGTGTTGCTTACCAGTACATAAGTGATGCGTTCAATCTTCTCTTTTTCCCTACATATACCCATGACATAACTACTGAGTCATTTTAAAACGCCAAACACATATTTCTATCAGAGTAATTAATTAAGTGTTGAAACACAGAAACTGTAGGCAGGGCCGGATTAACCCTGTCCGGGCCACTAGGCAATAACCCTGGGCGGGCCCCAGGTCTTTTCAAGTTTATAAAGGGATGTAAGTAACTTCCAGATGATCGACTTCAGGCATCCTGTTACTTCAAAGTCTGCATCTTGGAAGTTGACCCTTTCTAATACATCCTTTTCAATGGCCATTATCGACAATGAAATCAAACGGTTCTGAGACGTTGTTGAACGAAGACAGTTTATTAGTTCTACTACGCGATACTAGATGGTTCTATATGTATGAAGTATTTCATCAATTGACAACATGCGTCGAAAGAAAGCAATAATATTGGTGGGGAATTTCATGCAAATTTTCAAATAAAATTTTCGTGGTGCGTGCACGGGCCCCTAGTCAATGCGGGACCCCTAGGCAGTTGCCTACTCTGCCTAATAGTTAATCCGGCCCTGACTGTAGGTATTTTTATCGGGATATATGCGTTTGCCGTGTTTGCCTAGGCCGGCCCTGGATGATCCCAAAAATGACAATTAAATGACGTAATTGATTTTACCCTGAAAGATCATCTGAAATTTAGGGAAATATACTTTGCGGACGTAGCAAAGTTGATCGTACGGTCCCCAGCTATCCCCATTATGCATATTCTACAGGATAAAGGCCAGTAATCCCAGATGTAAATTGGCGTAACGTGACAGGATTGCTTGTGTGACAGAAATGACTCAAGAGATTCAGGCTCTGGGCAGTATCGATTTAAATTTCGGACATTTCAACATTGTTTTGAACCAATCGAGATTCAGTTTATATTTTCTAGTTATAGTATCAAGTATAGCCTAAATTAAGTTTTTTCAACCGGCCCCATTTTCACGTAGATATTTATTGTTTTTTTCGTGGTTCTTGAAAATTTGCAAACTCCACAGCTTCTGTAGATTGAGTTAGGTACTTAGCAACTTGGTACATATGTTGAGTAAGTCTCTTTTTGTAGTGTCAACAATTTTCCTCAGTCGCGCTGCGCCGCGCGGGGAAAGTACACGATGCACTTCGCGAACTTTTTTTATATTGGAGGCTTGTAATATGGTGGATTGAGTTGATATTGAGGAACGTTCCTTTGTTCCACTTCCCAATTTTGTTTTTCAATCAAATAAAGTATTAATTTTCGACTTTTTAATTCGGTTTGATTTTTCAAAATATTATACTTAATTATTAAATCCGTTAGAATCGCATGCCAACACGATTCATTTCGCGCGAAAAGTACTACCTAAGTAACGGAGCTCTACTGCTCACAAGTTCTTTCAAATATAAAATTTGTTTTCTGGTTTATATTGAGGTGGTACAATGACTCTTTTCTTCAGTTGGATAAATTGAAATATTATTGTCAATGAAGTGAAGCATTTTGAAAATTCAACTAGAAATTTAACTCCATTCTCAAAGATTCTAATTTAGAAAATACAAATAATATCAAAACATAAATATCAAGTTATTGAATATATAGATAAGATAACTAAATTTGTGGTTCATGTGTCAATGACAATAAATTGTAAAAAAGTTCAATAGTGTATGAATGATTTCAACACTATAGATCAAGAATCGCCCAACTTCTCGGTCTCCAGTCAGACATCCATCATTCCAGTTGGCGTGTGACGTTGCTCTCGCCGTCACGACTCCACCCGAATCTACATTCCTTCGTCCGCGTATCACTGCTCGGCAATCTTCGTTAATCGAACGAAAGCGACAATCGACAACCCGCTACGCTACAAGTGGTCGTTGTTGCATCCAGCTTAAATTTGTCAATTTTACCGGTAAAATGTTGTTTTTCTTTCGAATTATGAGTGAACCTATTTTCAGTGATAAAGCTACGTAGTTTCTGTGTTCATCAAGTGGACAGTAAACAGTGCAATTCGTTTGTTTCTACATATTTTCCTAGATTTGGAAGGATTTAAAGATAGCAAATATTTTTGGTTGAATTTGTGCGATAGTTATTAAAATATTCTTTTCGTGTTTGTTGTGAATTGTTAAAATAGTTGTGTTCGTGGTAAGAAATTCAAATTTCTCAATAGTTCCCATGGTTTTTAATTTGGTTTTTAACATAACCTCAAACAGACGGTTGCTTATTTGATTTGTTGTTTTGCCTCACACCCACACTTAAACAGGTCAGATTTGTTTCTTCTGATTTGGTTGTTTAGGCTAAGAATTCCATAATGGTTATGATTCATACAATGTTATTTATTTATGATTAGAGAACACTGAAAATGTCAAGTATGTACTGTGA